>CAJHQP010002318.1:0-88909 GCA_905132765.1 Moricandia arvensis | reverse complement strand
CATATACGGATAGTTGAAAGTATCACATCTCTTGAGCTCAGCATGGGCCGTATCTTGATCTCGGCATGGGCCGTCTCTGAGCTCGGCATGGGTCTCGGACCTTCTGGACCCATTCTCTCCTTACGTGCTAAAGGACACTAAATCGGGGTCTCGAACTACCAATACAGAAAGCCTATTCGTGAGAAGACTTGGTTTACGCTAGAACTGTCGTTGCATTATTACTCCCGTTTAAATTTACTAATGTATATATTATTGACAACATACGGAACTTTTATAATAAGTCCATCCATATGGCATGTATATTTATAACAAATGCTAAATGAAACCATGATTTTTTCTTTGTGTGAGATTATGCTTTGACTTAATAATGCTTTTGAATAATGGTGATATAAGTCTTCCAATGCAATAGAATTTGTTAAAAGATAATATATATTCACGTCAGTGACAACCTAGCATGAAGGAATAAAGAACAATCATTCCATTCTAATGACCCTCATAGTTTAGTATATAGTAGGATGAGGATGCGACGTAGAACACGTCCATATAATTTTTTACAGAAATTATTTGTCTCTGTAATTAGATAATAAACCTCATAAATTTAAAGTGTCTAGTATATGTTAAATCATTACAAATATTTAATCTAGCTTTCTTACAAATTTGTTGATGAATAAAATTTGTACATGAAATCGTTATGAAAAACTTCAAGAACAAAAATATTTTAATTTATTTAGCAAAAAATAAAATATTTTAATTTTTTTTCTCTTGTTGAGTATGTTTTAACAACACAAAGTTCTATCTTTTGTTTTTCAAAGGTCTTTTTTCTCTCTTCCGTCGTTTTGTGTAGACACAATAGCAAAGAAAAAGCTAGCTCTGACCCGGCTCTCGTAGGTGCCGGAGGCTTCCTCCTCCCCTAATCTTCTTTCTCCTATGCCTTTCCCTCCATTTGTTTATTTCTAGTTGTTAAGCAAGCTTCTCAATGCTTGTCGGGATCTCACTGAGGTTTTCTATGCCGGATACTACAAATCTGGAAAAAGAAATTAGGGATATGGAGCATTCAATTTGGCGCATCCTATTTATAGAATGATCTTGATGTTTTTGTCCATCCTCTTCAGTTTGGCGCATCCTATTTATGGAATGATCTTGATGTTTTGGCGCATCCTCTTTGATTCTCTGTAGTTTATGGATACTATAGGCTATCAAATACCAATTTACAATTGGGTTTATCAGAAATTAAGGTTTAATCAGATACGAGGTTCTTGGACCGAGATCGAATAGCTTCTATCATGGCCATTACGGTCAATTTTTGGATGTAAATAGACTATCTCAGTATGTATGGGACTTGATTTATTTTGATAGATTATTAAGGTCCTCACTAAAATTATATTTAATCATGGATCCATCTAATGGATCTCTCTCTCTCTATATAGTGGTTTTTGAAAGAAAGAAAAATCTGGTAGGTATTAGACAAGCCCAAATATAGGCAACAAGCTCACAACAGAAATCCATGTTATTAACTTTCTACCAATTTTAGCTTCATATATATATATATGTTGTGGTAGACATTAATGTAAGAAAACTTTATATTCTTCCTTTCTTACTTTCATTGGATAATCAAACTTTAATAAGCTATTTCTATTTTTATTTAAAAAAGCGTAAGATTGTTTTGAGATTATTTATATGGTATCAGAGCGCCAGTGAGTAGATCTTTTCATCTAAAGATTATTGAGTGGTATCAGTTAAAGATTCTCCTGTCCTGCCGTGCTGAAGAAGATTATTAGGTTGAAAAAAAAGAACTTTTCTTCTATAGAGAAAGAAACCTGCGACCAAGTCAGATCCTATCAACACTGTCCTGACCTCTCATCTCTTGCTATCACTAAAGCGCCAGAGTTACAAAGCTGCTCGATCTAGAACTCTTCATTGTGACGTTACTCATTTGGATCTGTCAGGAAGGTGTTCATTACGAACAAGTGTCAAGAGTTAATTCCTATCTGGAATAGAGAACAAAAGTCTATGTGGAATTTTCTGATAGCTTGGGAACGATAGTTTCTGATTTAGATATCTCTGAGATTGAGAAGTTAGGATGGAACATACTGGTGTTGGGTTTGATAGTGACAAAACAGTGGCTTCGGGCTTATAGTGATGAGCTTACGGTTGCAAGTTTCTGATTTGATTGGATGCACACAAGGTGCTTGATTCAACCTAGATCTCCATGGATCATGCTTCCACTCCTCTTTCCAACAAGCCATCTATATTTGTGGATCAAACTTCACATCTTGATTTACACCCAACGCAAAGTTTGCGGGGAATATTAGACAAGCCCAAATATAGCCAACAAGCCCACAACAGAAGTCCATGTAATTAGGTTTCTACCAAGTTTTAGCTTCATATATATGTTGTGTTAGACATTAATGTAAGCAACTTTGGAGTTGTCGTGAAGCAACTCTTCCTTCTCCATCTTTTATGAAAATTAATATAATCTTTTGTTCTTGGTGACAATCCCAAGCTTCTTCCTTGCTTACTTTCATTGCATAATAAAGCTTTAATAAGCTATTTCTATTTAATAAAGCTTAAGCTTGTTTTGAGATTATTTACACTTGGTAGGGTGGATGTCATGTCTAAGGGTGTGGATATTGTTTATCAGTAAATGTGATGTAGCTTGAACTACAATAACACAAAGATCTTATTTAGTCAAAGAATACCTAAGATCAATGTCTTGTTAAATTCGTTGAGATCATTATAGATCTACCAAAAATAAAAATAAAAAACAAAGAGAAAACTATCACACTACAAGAAAACAGGGCATATTCCGACGGAAACTTCCGACGGAATTCCGACGAAATGCCGAGGAAACTAAAAAATCGTACTTCCTCGGAATTTCGTCGGAAATTTCCAACGAAATTCCGAGGAAACTCCATTTGTCAGAATAAACCGAAAAAATTCCAAGGAAACATATTTCGTCAGTTGTTATTCGACGAAATTCCGAGGAATCTATCCGTTAAAAGAGCCGTTGTGGGTAGCCGTTGTGAGTGTTGAATATTTCCAACGAAATTCCGAGGAGTCGTCGGAATTTCGTCGGAAATGACGGCAGCATTTCATCTATAAATACAAGCACCCCTCACCCTCTTCATTCACTCAATATTTCATCTTCTCACTCACTTTACACACGAAATATTTTCAAAAAACCATGTCTTCTTCAAATTATTATCGTTCTTGGATGGATCGACCTCATATGGATCCTAACACGAGATTGCTTACGGATGAATATCAAGAAGGTATAGCCGAATTCATGGGGCTAATTCAACGACAACCGGAAGCGAAAACGGGTATGTTAAGATGTCCTTGCTCTAATTGTAAAAATAAAAAGGTTATAAAAGAGTGGGATGTTTGGACACATCTATATTTGAATGGGTTTACACGAAGTTACAAAATTTGGTATCATCATGGAGAAACTGATTATGAATATGGTAGTACTAGCGAACCTCAGACTGCGGATAGGTTCGAAGAACCAATTAGAACGGATGTAGATTATGGTGTAGGTACTGAGCAGATGGTACATGATCATTTTAGAGAGGAAGAATTACCCAATGCAGAAGCTATGAGATTTTTTGATATGTTGGATGCAGGCAAACAACCTTTGTACGAAGGTTGCAGAGATGGTCATTCGCCTTTATCATCTGCAACAAGACTGATGGGCATTGAAACAGATTATAATTTGGCTGAAGATTGTGTGGATGCGATTACTGATTTTGTAAAAGGTGTTCTACCAGAAGATAATCTAGCTCCGGGTTCATACTACGAGGTTCAGAAACTCGTTGCTGGTCTTGGTTTATCGTATCAGGTAATAGATGTATGCATCGATAACTGCATGATATATTGGAGGGCAGATGAGAACCGGATTCAGTGTAAATTTTGTGGGAAGGCTCGTTATAGAGATACTAGTGGAAGAGTTCCAGTGCCATACAAAAAGATGTGGTATTTGCCGTTGACAGAAAGGTTGAAGAGGTTGTATCAGTCTTAACGCACAGCCCAACCAATGAGATGGCATGCGGAGCATTCAACAGATGGTGAGATTAGACATCCTTCAAATGTTAGAAATGAAAAACATACAACCACAAAACCTTTCCTAAGTGTCTTAAATTGATTTTCAGTTCAAATGTTAGTTTATTTTCAAATAATAAACAGTTTTCCGATTGTATGAACGAAATTCATACACTTCAAGAGAAACACTTATACAATTTAATAAACAAGAAGGATAATACTTGTAATCGATTTTGATTTTTTGTAACTAATGGTTTATCCACATCTTTAGATAGGATTCTCAATGTTATGGATTGGACAACTTGGAAATTGTGTAAGAAATGAACTAGGGTTCACAAATTTGATGTTTCCAAACCCTAAAATATATTTTCCTCAGAATTTCCTCGGAATATTCAAACCATGAAATACGATTATCCAATAAGGGAACATGCAGAGCATATTCCTATTTCTTCGGAATTTCCTCAGAATATTCCGAGGAAATTCCGAGGAAAAGGAATATGCTTTGCACAAATTAAGATATTTTGTTCGATTTATGGAATTTCCGAGGAAATTCCGACGAATGTTTTTCAATTCATCGGAATTTCCTCGGAAATTCCATTACCCGGGAAACATAACCGCCAAAAAATTTCGCGAAAATCAAGTTTACTATTTCCGAGGAAATTCCGACGACTTTTTTCCTCGGAAATTTTCGTGTCTATTTACCCGAGACCTTTCTTCTTCCCCATTTCTCTTATCTCTCTCTCGAATTTCGGCGAAGCTCTTCTCCTCTCTTCCATTATTTCCGGTCAATCTTCTCCATTCCACCCAAAAACCTATCCCTAAACATGTAAGATCATTATCCCATTCTTTTAGTTATTTTTGTTAAGTTTTTGGATGAAATTGATAATTTTATGTTTGGTTGATTGTTGTTTATAGATTTAGAATTGTTAGGATTTAGGAGTGTTAGGATTGTTAGAATTTAGGATTATATTGTTAGGATTGTTTGGATTGTGGATTATTAGGTTTATAAATCTATTTTTTAGGTTTATAAAAATGTTTAAAACGTTTTTTAATATTTATTAAACGTTATTAATATTTATTAAACGTTTTATAATATTTATAAAACGTTTCTAATATTTATAAAACGTTTTTAATAGTTATAAAACGATTTTTATATTTATAAAACATTTTTAATATTTTTAAAACATTTTTATATATATAAAACGTTTTTTATAGTTACAAAACGATTTTTATATTTATAAAACGTTTTTTTATAGTTACAAAACGATTTTTTTATTTATAAAACATTTTTAATATTTTAAAAAAAAAATTATATATATAAAACGTTTTTTATAGTTATAAAATGATTTTTATATTTATAAAACGTTTTTAATAGTTACAAAAACGATTTTTATATTTATAAAACATTTTTAATATTTTTAAAACATTTTTTATATATATAAAACGTTTTTATAGTTATAAAACGATTTTTATATTTATAAAACATTTTAAATATTTTTAAAACATTTTTTATATATATATAACGTTTTTTATAGTTATAAAACGATTTTTATATTTATAAAACGTTTTTAATAGTTACAAAACGATTTTTATATTTACAAATAGGTCTAGTGGCGAGAACCAAACTAGACTTCGCCGTTCTGCACCACGAGGTCGTAGTGGTTCGTCTTCTCGCTCTCGAGCTTCTTCAGCGTCTTTGAACCAAGCTGCAGAAGAGTATGTTCACCCTCTCGTTCCTCCGGTTGTTCCGGGAATCATGACTGTTGAACAGTTGGTTCAGCAGCCGGGTCGAGAGCATCTTCTCGTTCTCACTCCGTATCCCCGAGGTCGACACCCAACTTGGTAAAAAAGAAATTTCTTTTATTTTAAATTTTATTTCATTATATTTTTTTTTCATTCCTATTTTTTCTCTTATCTTAGGTTCGATCGATCGGGGAACGGGATCAGCACCTTGATCAACCGGATGATGTACTCGACCCTCCAGAAGGGATATCCTACCTTCACCAGCTTCCCTTCTGAAGATCGGGAAATGTGGTTCCGTCAGTTTGCGGTAAATTTTAATTTTTCACTTATTTTTTAATCTTTAAATAATTTTCTTACTAATTGTGTACTTTTTCAGCAAGAATTCAACTGGAATTCTGATCAGACAGACTTCATCCGTCACCACTTCACTCACAAAGTCATGGAAAATTATGGGAAACAAATCTATGAGTGGAAGCAGAAGTGGATCAAAGGAAAGACACCGAAATCGATTAACGAGACGGTGTGGGCGGAGTTGATACAATACTGGGAGAAGGACACGACGCAAGACCGATCGGTGACCAACTCTGGCAACCGCAAGAGCGAGCGTCGCGGGAAGGGCATATTCAAGCACAACTTGGGTGCCCAGAGTATTCACACTCTCGGAGATCGAATGGTAAGTTAAATCTTTTTTTTTATTTCAAATCTTTCGACATTTTTATTTCAATTTTTAATGCATTTCTTACATTTGTTAGGCGGAAGAAAATGATGGTGAGCCGGTTGATGATCTCGCCCTAATGAGGATGGCGTATACCAACAAAAAGACCGGCGAGATTTCGGATGTTCTTGTGAGGGAAGTGGTCGACCTGGTCCAAAGCCAGAAGGATGACAAAGAGTTCCGCCTATCTCAGCTTCACTCTGATGAGGACGCCACTACTGCTGCTTCCACCAACCTGTCTCGAAGTCAAATAAACGAGCTCGTTGAATCTGTAAGATCTTCAATTTTATTTTTACTATATTTTCATTTCTTTTTCTTTTTTGCTATTAAATTATTATGTTTTCTTTTCAAGCGGTTCCAAAGGGAAAAGGACGTTTATTCGGTTTGGGTCGTCGATCTCCATCGGTTGCTTCTTCTTCATCAGGACCTTTTGTTGATCCGACACTTATGGAGCAGCTAAAGAACAAGGATGAACGGATATCAGCACTGGAGAACCAGAACAACGCCATTCTTGCTCAGATGGCCGCGCAACAAGCTAAAGTAGATGCAGCGGAGAGGTCGAACGCCCAGATGATGGAAATGATGAAGAGAATGTTCCCGCACGAGTTTTAGTTTGTGTTATTTTTTTAATAAAACTTTTTTTAATGTCTTTTTTTAATTTGTGAAACTTTTAATATTATAATATAATTTTTATTTGCGATTAAATTTAATAATTTAAAATTAAATTAAAAATACAAAATATATTAAAAATTAATTATTTAAAAAAAAATCATATTGCAAAAATACCGAGGAAAAAGGTCCTTCAGAAATTTCCGAGGAACTGTATTCCTCGGAAAATTTTCGAGGAGTACTGGCCCTCGGAAATTTCCGAGGAAATTCCGAGGAAATCTTTCGTGGGATTCTTCCTCGGAATTTCTTCGGAACGTCCGACAAAATTCCGACGAAATACGTGTTTCCGACGATTTTTTTCCGACGAACTCTTTCGTCGGAATACCGTCGGAATATGCCTATTCCGACGAAACTCCGACGAAATTTGTCGTCGGAATTACGCTGTTTTCTTGTAGTGTCATTTTTATTAATCAAATCTTAATCTACATAAAACCATAAAGCTAAAAGACTATATATAGAATAAAACCCTAAAAATTAAATATAGTTATCCTATTATTAATAAATTAAATACTTAAAATATTTTCTAAATATTCTCTCTCCATCATTCTCTCCGGATTGGAGAAGATTCGCCCTCAAATCTTGACCATTGACTTTATCTCGTTTTTTTCTTCTTCTTCTTTTTCCATCAGTAATAATTTCTCAATGAAAAATCTAATTTTCTTTTGCTGTAAAGAATAAATGTGAGATTGAAATTCATGTGCGCCCACTCCTCCTTAATACGATTTTCACACCTGATGGATCACTTTTAACAAAAGCCCAAATTCCTCCATAATTTCTAAATCGTGAGTTGTGTCGTTCCAAATTGTCGCCTTTCACGATAATCTTTTGGAGAGAAACTTCATCATATGACGCTTGGCCATCAAATTCATTGTCTTCGTCTTGGATCCAGCCTTCATAATCGTAGAGGTCGAATATTGGATCTCCAACAATTTTTTTTGTAAACAATGACTTCATTTTCTTTGAACAAATTTTCCATGATTCCAGAATCGAGTTTTGATTAAGAAATCAAAACACCAGCTTTGATACCAACTGAGCGTGAGGTACAATACCATAAAGATCCTATTTAGTCTAATAATTTCTAAGATCAATGTCTTTTTAAATTCGTTGAGATCTCTATAGATCTACCGAAAAAAAGGAAGAAAGAGAGAACTCTCAATTTTATTAACCAATCTGAAACTACATAAAACCATAAAGTTAAAAGTCTAAGTATAAGATAACCATAAAACCCTAAAACATTAAGGATAATTATCCTATTATTAATAAATAAATACTTCAAATATTTTCTAAACATTCTCTCTGCATCGCAATGCAATGGGTTGCTGATCTTTCATAAACAGAAACAACATAAGATCCAGTATCGTAGGAAATTGACCAGGACTTAATAAGGAATTCCGTTATAGGCGGATCTGGAGGGTTGTGGAAACAAACTACAAAAATTTGTTTCTATTACACTACAGGTATTGCATTTGATTTGATCTAGATATAAACAAAGTATTAAATTAACTGAATCACAGTTTGGATATATGGTGAATATTTGGTTATCAGGAGTAGATTCGACCAAGAACACAAGGTCTCATTTTGTTAAATGTTGGATACTAAAGGTTGATACATGCTTATTTCTTCAAACAGTAATAAAAGTTTCTCAATATATGTTTGGCAAATGCTTTAATATAGAGTTTTCACAGGATTCCATGGTTTGGGTTTAGATGCCGTGTATAAGAAGAAATGTGTCAAAAGTAAGTATATTGATGATTTTGTAACAAGATATATATGATTGATAATACAAGTAGAATTCAAGAACAAAATATATTTGGTATCTAAGACAAACAGTGTATGTATGTATTCAAAGTATAAACATTCCTTAAAAGAATGTGGGTCCTCTTCGCCTTGTCTTTGATCTCTCCTTTATAGGTCTTTGAGAGTGGATATAACGGTAACTTGATCTCCGAAACATATAAAGTGACTTTACATTTTGTCTTTAATGCTTTGAACTCCATTATATTGTAGTTTTAAAGTATCACGTCTCTTGAGCTCAGCATGGGCCGTATCTTTAGCTCGGCATGGGTCTCAGACCTTCTGGACCCATTGTCTCCTTACGGGCAAAAGGAAACTGCATCGGGTTCTCGGACTACTAATACAGAAAGCCTATTCATGAGAAGGCATGGTTTACGCTAGAACTGTCGTTGCATTATTACTCCCGTTTAAAATCACTAATATATATTATTGACAACATATGGAAGTTTTATAATAAGTCCATCCATATGGCATGGATATTTATAACAAATGTTAAATGAAACCATTATTTTTTCTTCGTGTGAGAGTATGCTTAGACTTAATAATGCTTTTAAATAATGGTGATATAAGTCTGCCAATGTAACAGATTTCATTGAAACATAATATATATTCACGTCGGTGATAACCTAGTATGAAGGAACAAAGAACAATCATTCCATTCTAATGACGCTCATAGTTTAGTATATAATAGGTTGAGGATGCGACGTAGAACACATTCATATATTTTTTAAAGAATGTATTTTCCTTTGTAATCAGACAATAAAACGTATAAATTTGAAGTGTTTACTATATGATAAAGCATTATATATATTTAATCTCGTTTTCTTACGAATTTGTTGATGAATAAAATGTGTACATGCGATCATTATGAAAAAACATAAAGAACAAAAATATTTTAATTTCTTTAGCAAGAAAAATATTTCAATTTTTTTCTCTCTGTTTTATGAATTGTTTCTCGTTTGGGAGCGCTGAAACATGCATTTTACGGAGAAACAGGGAGGATCATAGTGTGATCAGTGATGGATGTGGGAGCGCTGGTTGTAGGGTTGAAGTGAGACATCAGATTTGGTTTTTCGTTTTCAATTCTCGAGTGAGTCCTTCACGTCGACATTGCGTGCCCTATGAGACGCTTCCTCTACCATATATCTACCTTCTTCTGTGGGGGTGAGATCTTCCAAAGGAGAGGTATGACGTCCGGTGGAAAGTGGTTCGTTCTACATCCCACCGCTGTAATCGGGTGATCTATTTTGAACAATTGTATGAACTCCGAAGCTAATGTTTTATTGTGGACAGGTCTGTACCTGTCTGTTTAGGCTGAAATTTTGTTTCATTTGAAATTGATTGGTCCAGTCTTTGTGGCTATGGGTTTGAGACTTTAATCTCCAGTAGTATTGGGTCTAATCTAGGAATGCGCCTTTGGTGTCAAGTTGTTGGTACATGAATTTCAATCTAATATTGTTGGCGACCAAGAATTATGTGGAAAATTGATAGTCTTGATTAGGTCCAAGTCCGTTGATAGATTTTGTCTTTGTAACTGCGAGATGCAAGAGAAATTTTGTTATTTCTGATTTTGGTTGAATGAATTGTTTCTCGTTTGAGTCTTTCGTTAAGTGTACACATCAGCTCGAAGGGGTAACATAGGTAGACGTTGAGGGCTTCTAAGTGATACTACTTCCGTTTCAAATTGCTTGTTGTTGTAGGGTAAATTTTTCGTTTCAAAATAAGTGTCGTTTTATAATTTCAATGCAAAATTTAATGATTTTATATATCATTCTATTTTTCTATTGGTTGAAATGTGGTTAGGTATATAGGTAATAGTGTTTTTATTTTGAGAATATATAAAATTAAATGTTTTCTTAATCTGTGTGCAAAAACCTAAAACGGCAATTAAAACGAAACGGAGGGAGTACTAGATAGATTCTATCTGTGTGATGGTGGTCAAAACATTTATAATTATATGATCGCGTGCACTGATTTGGTGAATATATACATTGATGTTTGAGCCCAAATAAAACTTCATGAACAATAGGTGCAGTTCTCACCATAACCTTCATTCCTCTCCAGAACTCCAGCTGGTGCAGTTCTCTCCATAATATAGATTCGTCTCCCATAACATGGATAATATCTGAATTACACTTACACTCATATAAATAGATTCATTTTCAATTAAAATTTGCAACATTCAAGACCACGACAAATTGTTCTACTTACATTATTCTAGATTTTTAGAGAGTTTTAATATTGATTAATCTGCAGAAACTACAGTTTTATTGTTGGAATTCTATTAGAATAAAAATACAAAATGCATCGATATAAATAAGTAGAATTAACTTAATTTTTTTAAATTCAATGGAACGTAATGTTTTAAACTGTGCCTCTGACTAATATAGTCAGTTTCGAATATATACAATATGTGGTCAGTTTGTTCTTCTTTCTTGAATAGTCATGATATTTTAAACCTACATATGGTCAATCCTATGTATCTTCTAATACACTTTAATAAAAAAAATATGATGAACACATTTTAAATTACATATGACATCAAAATTCTAACAACACTGAGTTCTGGCTTCTGTATTCCAACGGTCTTTTTTTCTCTTCCGTCGCTTTGTGTAGACAAAATAGCACAGAATAACAATGAGGGTCATAGTATGATGGATGCGGTAGGGCTGACATTTAGGGTTGAAGTGAGCTGTCAGATCTGGTTTTTGGTTTTCAGATCTCTGGAGAGTCATTCACGTCGACAGTGCGTGCCCGATGAGATGCTTCGTCCACCATATATCTAGCTAGTCTGCTCCGGTGGAAAGTGGTTCGTTCTACATGCCATCACTGTAATCAAATCATCTATTTTGAACAACAGTACGAGAAATCAAGAGCTCCGAACCTCTTGAAGCTAACGATTTATTATGGACAGGTCTGTACCTGTCTGTTTAGGCCCAACTTTTGTTTCATTTCAAATTCATTGGTCCCGTCATTGTGGCTATGGGGTTGAGACTTTAATCTCCAGTGGTATTGGGTTTAATATTGGAATGCGTCTTTGGTGTCAAGTTGTTGGTACATGAATTTCACTCTAATATTGTTGGCGGCCAACAATTATGTGAAAAATTGATAGTGTAGATTTTTAGAGAGTTCTAGTATTGATTAATCTGCAGAAATTACAGTTTCCGAAAATATAACCCTAATATGATATGAATATAATAACTTATGAGACTAGGAAAATGTGCAGAAAGATTTTTTGTTAGAATTTTATGAGGATAAAAAAATGCATCGATATAAATAAATAGAATTTACTTGGTTTTCTAACTTTCAATGGAACGTAATGTTGTAAATTGTGGTATTTATTAATATAGTCAATTTCAAATATATACATTTATTCAGTAAATATGTGGTCAGTTTGTTCTTCTTTCTTGAATAGTCATGATATTTTAAACCTAAATATGGTCAATCTTGTGGATCTTCGAATACACTGTAATAAAAACATATATGATGAACACATGTGAAATTACATGTCATCAGAATTTTATTTGGCCGTTAAACTTAAACAAAACGATTATCTCTTTTCATTTTTCACGGCTCCCACATAAACATTTGTAAATATTGTATATTAAGATTGTAAAATTTATTTCTAAACTTAAAATTATAAAATTAAAGGTTATAAATAATAAATTATATTCTTGATTAGATAGTTTTGTTTAAAGGTGTAAACTGGGTGTAGTGGCTAACAAACATATAATATTATTTTAGTGTTTTCTATAATTTGTATAATATCCGGTTTATGATTCGCCAACTAATTCAGACAACAATTGTTAAGTATACTTATTATAATCGACTGATAAGTATTAAAAATATAGTTAAGTAGACTCTTGTAGAAGACATACTAGACTTTTCGATATCAAATATCATAATTATCATATGTAAAGAGTTACCGAAAAAATAAGATTTAAACGTGTTGCCTAACGTCAGTGGTGATTTCTTTTGTATTTGTAATTTCTTTCGATTGAATAAATTGATGAGTGTAACATTGTCATGAAATAATGGGTGTGTGAGTATTGTTAGAAATTCTAGTGCGGAAGTGTGTTAAACCGAAAACATATTTTTATTTGGCTTAGTGATAAATACTATTTGATACAATCGGACAAGAGTTAGGGATGAAATCACATATGGAAATCAACCACTTGTCATAGTTCAAGTGTCCTTTTAATTAATTCCTTGAAGCTTTCTGTCTTTAAAATATTGTACTCTCTCTCTAGATTTATTCTTCTTATTACTACCATCGTTTGCTTTCTCTTTGTAATATATCTTATTTATAGACAACCAAGAGTCACATATGTTTAAGGAAAAAATACATATGTTCATTAAGAAATAGACACCAACAAAGAGACACATCTTTTAAATGAAGAGTTGCTGCCTAATCATGGGTGCAAACCATTCATAAACTAATATGTATTTGGCATATTCGTTCCCCCTTTACTTCATTGTTCCTCCTTATCTTCGTTTGTAAATGTTTCTTTTGAATTTGGTTAATAAGAAGTTTCAATATTGTTTATATGGAGCTTATATGTTTATCGAATAAAGAAAGGTAAAATGATGATACGATTTCACTTAATTTGTTGTAAGCATTACTTTATTGTATGTGCTTTATTTTTGGTCACGAAATGGAACCAAAACATCTCCAGCTTAATTGACCTGAATATATTTCGGCTCTAATCCGATCTAACTATCTCCAAACCAAAACTGTTGTTATAATAGTGAACAAAAATGTAGTCGCTACTACATTAATTTAATTTACTTTATCAAGCTACATAATAATATATATATGCAGAAATGGAGCACTCGTCGTGCTCAAGTACCTTTTAGGTTGTAAAAAGGTCCGAAGGATATTGTGGTTTGATTAGTAATTATATATACATGTGGTATAAGAATTCCTGTTAATAATTACGAGTCACTAAGAGCATTTTTAATTATCACATTATATAAATTAAAATTAGTGATTATAAGTTAGTACTTGAATATTCGTTTAGAAATTTACCTGGGGTGATTGAGAGTACGACCTAACCCATGATATAGTCACCTATTCTTCTGGCAAAGAATTTGATCTATTTTTCGGTTTTGGGGTTCTATGGATATCAAGGTTTGTGATTTGATATCTCTATGGTTTGTATTAGTTTCACCGATGCCTTAACGTCTATTTTCATTAGTATCTCCGCTCTTTTTGTTTTAACTGAAACTGATTTCGACATATTATATCATAGAAGAATAATGACAATAATAATAAGAAATTAACAAAGAAAATAAGAAAGACATACATGGTTGACGACACATTAGTAATACAAAACTCGTCATGTTTCGAAAATAAGATGAATCAGGTATTCCCATGCATTCCAGCAATAGCAGACAGGCTTCTATTACCTTCAACGAAATCATGACTATAATTATCATAGTTTAGATATATGTCTACTTCTTCAATTGCCTTGATCAAATTTGTCCAAAGTTAGCTTTAGTTAAGCTACCATCAAACATACTTGAACTACAAAGTACAAATCATATACAGATAGTTTGGATTGGCGATTCACATCTCAAAACACCATGACGAAAACACAGACCAAACAAGAGAGACAATGGAACCAGAATCATTTCCAAAATGAAACATGATCGGTTTCCAAATGAGGTTCTACCCCGATGTCGAGAAGAATCAATATCTCTCACTTCAGCAACACCAAGAATTGAAACAAAATGTACAAGAGAAAATGCCAGTAGCTACCTGCTACAATAAGCAAAGAGCTCGAAACTTAAGCAAGACAACTCAAATATAATTTCTCCACAAAATCTTAAACCAACCACTAAAACCAATGAAAACAGAACAATAGAAAAGAAAACTCACAAGAAATCCACAATTTCACGACGCCAGCGAGGAACACTGGACACCGGAGAAGGCAGATTGGAAAGCTTCGAAAAAAGTCTAACTTGCAGCGGTTAGACCTAATCCTCTAGAGTTTCTTTCCCATGGAATTCACTCTACACCAAAGAGTTTTGTCATAATTAGCTATGGGTGTATTTGCACTGTTTAAAAAATTATAGTTTCTAAAATGCAATTATTAGCTATGGGTGTCAACTTTTGGGTATCAGCTTTTATCCTCCCCAAAGGATGTCTAAGCAAGATCCGCAGTCTCTGCACGAGTTTCCTCTGGAAAGGAAGCATCGACGGGCCAGCAAGCTCTAAAGTCTCATGGAATACTATTTGTCTTCCTAAAAAGGAAGGTGGTTTGGGGCTTCAGAGATTTTGGTATATGGAACAAAACTCTTTGTCTTCGCTTAATCTGGTTACTATTTGCGAATACTAATTCTCTCTGGGCTGAATGGGTTAAGAGTTATAGAATTAAAGAGGGAAATTTTTGGAGCTGTGATGTGAACAATGCTGCTTCCTGGACTTGGCGCTCTTTATTAAATCTAAGAGGCTATGCTGTTCGTTTTCTGAGAGCTAAAATAGGAACATGTCACTCTATCAGCTTTTGGTGGGAGTGCTGGACCCCCTTCGGTCAACTGATAAATTTGTTTGGCGACACTGGTCCTAGAGAACTTACAATTCCTCTGTTCGCCTCTGTTTCGGAGGCTTGTAACTCAGCTGGTTGGAATCTAGGTGGTGCTCGTTCACCTGCTGCAGAATGCCTACAGATTTTCCTCACTACGGTTCCACTGCCTTCTGCTGAAAGCCCTAAGGACTATTATATTTGGCTTGTGAATGATTTGCCTCTTGACAGGTTTTCGGCGAAGCACACATGGGAGGCCATGAGGCAGCATGCTCCTGTACAGCCATGGTCTGCTCATATCTGGTTCAAGGGGGGTTCAGTACCCAAGCACTCTTTCCTAATGTGGCTTGCGCATCTGGACAGACTTCCTACAAGATCTAGGCTGGCGAGATGGGGTTTGAACACTCCTTCATCTTGCTGCCTCTGTGATAGATTTATTGAGTGCAGAGATCATCTATTTCTAACATGCGAATGGAGTCAAGAACTATGGGGTCTCTCTCTCGGGAGACTGGGCTATGCATTCTCTGGTTTCCATACATGGACAGCATTTTCGGATTGGTTGGATATCAGGGAAGTAACAACCTCAAGGCTGTTGAAACGGCTTGTCTCTCTCGCTATGGTTTACTGCATTTGGTTTGAGAGGAATCAGAGGTTACACAACAACATCTCCACTCCCCCTCGCATCATATTCAAACAGCTCGATCGCGGATGCCATTTTGTCAAAGAGAAATCTGAAGCATTATGGTCATTTGATGCAAGATTGGCTTCGAAACGAGTAAGAGAAGAGTATCTATCTTATTCCTTTTGTTTCAATTATAGGCTTTTCCTTGTTTTATTTTTTTTTGCCAAGGCAAAACCTATCTAATCTTTTATCTATTGTAACTGATTACAATCATGCTTCCATTTTATGGTAATTCACATTTTGGCAAAAAAAAAAAAAAATGATAAACTAAGTCTACTTCTATAAACCAAAAGGATATATACGCAGTCAGGAAAATCTAATATGCAATCTAAAATGTTAGAGTGCTGATTATACAAAATTTCTTTCTCCAATTGCAAGATTTCTCTCGTTTGTTGAATGTCAAACCCACTATTTGGACGGCAATGAGAATGGGTGATGAGCAAAGTCAAGAATGGAGGGTTTGGTCATTTTGTCTACACCAACTTCTTACCAACCCTCTTAAAATTTTCCTATAAATACCTTGGTTGCTCATTGTTGCAAATTATCCCAAAATCAACAATCCTTCTAGCTCATTAAGAAGATTGTTGCATCTTTCTCTCTTTGTAATTCACTTTGATCATAATAGTGAATATTCTGATTGTGTCCGAGGAAGTAGGCAAATTTGGCCGAACCTCGTTAAATCTCTGGTGTTCTTTATTTTCAATAGCTTATATAGTTGAGTGATTATATTGTGCTAAGAAATTACCGATATTGTAATTTTCTAGTACAATATTACGCTCGCTATAACAAACGCTTCCGCATCAATTGGTATCAGAGCTAGTTATTCTGAGTATGCTCTGTGGTTGCAGTTTAATCTGAACTTCCACATCAGAAAAGATATCTTAGCAGTTTGAAGCTATTGAAAATTTGTAGTTCGGGATGGAGACCAGCAAAGAGAGTTCCGCATCAGCCAAAATTTCATCACCCTCTGTTTGGGCGAGACCTCCTGTGGCGAATGCAAAATTGGTGGTAGAAATTTTTGATGGCACCGGACATTTTGGAATGTGGCAAAGTGAGGTCTTAGACGCTTTGTTTCAGCAAGGTCTAGACACCGCTATCGAAGAAGAAAAACCAGAAGAAATAGAAGAGAAAGATTGGAAGACGATGAATAGATTGGCCTGTGGAACAATTCGGTCATGTCTCTCCAGAGAACAGAGATATGCATTCTCGAAGGAAACCTCTGCACGTACATTGTGGATGGCGTTAGAAGAAAAGTTCTTGAAGAAGAATAGTCAAAATAAACTTCACATGAAGAAGAGACTATTTCGCTTCAATTACTCTCCTGGCACTACTATGAATGCTCACATCACCAGCTTCAATCAGCTGGTCACTGACCTACTGAATATGGATGAGAGTTTCAAAGATGAAGATTTAGCTTTGATGTTGTTGGCATCACTTCCTGAAGAGTTCGAGTTTCTGGAAACAACTCTACTTCATGGGAAGGCGGAAGTAAATCTAAGTGAAGTATGTGCGGCCTTATATAGCTATGAATTAAGGAGGAAAGACAAGCAAGAAGGCTCAAGTGGAGAATCTGAAGCTTTGATGGCAAGAGGCCGTCCACAACATTGGAAAGCTGGAAAGAAAGGGAGATCGAAGTCGAGACCAGGCAAAGATGAATGTGCATTTTGCCGAGAGAAAGGACATTGGAAGAAAGATTGCCCAAAGTTGAAAAACAAGGGCAAACCTGATAAAGGGAAGTCCATAGCGGAGACAAACGTAGCTGACTGTGAAGATTCAGAGTATTCACTAGCTACTTCATCAACGGGCTCTCTTGGAGTATGGATATTAGATTCAGGTTGCAGCTATCATATGTGTCCTCATCGGGATTGGTTCCTTGATCTGAAGAAGGTTGCAGGTGGTGTCATATACACTGCAGATGATACGGCCCTTACCACGTTGGGGATTGGTTCAATTCGTTTGAAAAATCAAGATGGATCAATCTTTACCTTAACTGGTGTTCGCTATGTACCGAAACTGACGAAAAATCTCATTTCTGTGGGAATCCTAGAATCAAAGGGATTCGAAGTGAGATCGAAGGATGGTGTTATGAAGATCATCTCTGGTGCACGTGTGGTATTGAAGGGTACTCGACAGAAGAACAACTTGTATTACTATCTTGGTAATACTGAAGTTGGCATAGCAGCAACAACTTCTAGTGGTGATCAAAGTCCCGAAGCATTCAATTTATGGCATATGCGATTGGGACATGCTGGAGAAAAATCCTTGAATTCACTCATTAGTCAAGGATTACTGAAAGGAGTGCAGACCTACAAGTTAGACTTTTGTGAACATTGTACAAAAGGAAAGCAGACAAGGGTGAAATTCGGAACAGCAATCCATAAGACTGAAGGCATAATGGATTATGTTCACTCAGATGTATGGGGTCCTTCCAAAACAAGCTCTTTAGGAGGGAAACACTACTATGTCACCTTTGTGGATGATTACTCACGTAGAGTATGGGTGTACGCGATGAAGAAGAAAGATGAAGTGTTTGAAGTCTTTGTCAAATGGAAGAAAATGATGGAAACTCAAACAAACAAGAAGATCAAATGTCTTCGGACAGATAATGGCGGAGAATACAAAAATCATTCATTTTCAAAATTATGTGAAGACGAAGGCATCAAAAGACACTTCACCGTCAGGTCTACACCGCAGCAGAATGGGGTGGCAGAACGCATGAATCGAACATTGCTGGAGAAAGTTCGATGTATGTTATCCAATGCTGGATTGGGTAAAGAGTTCTGGGCTGAGGCTGTTACATATGCGTGTCATCTCATTAATCGATTACCGTCAGCGGCTATTGATGGTAAAACACCATTTGAGAAATGGTATGGGAAACCTGCAACTGATTATGAGTCTTTGCATGTATTTGGTTCCACTGTATACTACCATGTGAAGGAGTCGAAGTTGGATCCAAGAGCAAAGAAAGCAGTCTTCATGGGGATAAGTTCCGGCATAAAAGGTTATCGTTTATGGTGTCCGGAAACGAAGAAGATAATTTTCAGTAGAGATGTCACCTTTGATGAATCTACTATGCTGAAGAAGGAGAACATGAAGAAACAAGATGGAAATTCAAAACAGGTGGAGTTTGATACAATGATGATTCCAGCAGATGAATATGATTCTTCTATGCCCGAAGAAGAATTAGAAGAAGAAGATGAAGAAGAAGTTCAAGCCCAAGAACTTCCTCAGCAATTTGAACCAATTGCAAGAAGAAAGCCACGAAGAACAATAAAGAAGCCTGCTCGTTTTGATGATATGGTGGCTTACGCACTTCCAATTATAGATGAAGGTATTCCCACTACATTCACTGAAGCAATTCACAGTTCAGATGAAGAAAATTGGAGAATAGCCATGGATGAAGAAATGCAGTCACTTCACAAGAATGAAACATGGAGATTGACTAGTTTACCGAAGGGAAAGAAGGCAATTGGGTGCAAATGGGTGTATGCAATAAAAGAAGGATTTCCTGAAAAAAATGATGTCCGCTACAAAGCAAGATTGGTGGTCAAAGGCTACGCACAGAAAGAGGGTATTGATTATAATGAAGTATTTTCTCCAGTTGTGAAACATTCCTCTATACGAATGGTGTTGGCTTTGGTAGCGCAATTGGATTTGGATCTAATCCAAATGGATGTAAAAACTGCATTTTTACATGGAGACCTAAAAGAGGAGATCTACATGACTCAGCCAGACGGGTTCAAAGTTGCTGGAAAAGAAGACCTAGTATGCAAACTTGAAAAATCGCTATACGGCTTGAAGCAATCACCGAGACAATGGTACAAGCGATTTGACAAGTTTATGATGCGGCTGAAATACACCAGAAGCAAATATGATAATTGTGTGTATTTTCGCAAGCTATCAGATGGATCCTTTATTTATCTTCTACTATATGTAGATGATATGTTAATTGCTTCCAAGAGTCAGACGGAAATTGAGAAGCTGAAGATTCAATTGAAAGGGGAGTTTGAAATGAAGGATCTTGGTGAAGCTAAGAAGATTCTTGGTATGGAGATCACACGAGATAGAGAGCTGAAGAAGCTAAGCTTGACGCAGAAGGGATTTTTGAAGAAGGTACTAAAGCGTTTTGGCATGAATGAAAATTCAAAACCAGTTAGTACTCCACTCGCTCCTCATTTCAAGCTTGATGCCTCTATGTCACCAAAGAATGATGATGATCGAAAATACATGTTGAAAGTGCCATATGCCAATGCGGTTGGCAGCTTGATGTACGCTATGGTGTGTACAAGGCCGGACATTTCACAAGCAGTTGGAGTAGTGAGCAGGTATATGCATGATCCAGGAGAAGGGCACTGGAAAGCTGTGAAATGGATTCTACGGTACATTCAGAAGACTGTAGATGTTGGATTGATATTCAAGCAAGATAATAACCAGTTCGTCACTGGATATTGTGACTCGGATTTTGCGGGAGATCTGGACAAACGTCGATCAACCACTGGTTACATATTTACTCTTGCAAAAGCACCAGTTAGTTGGAAGTCTACTTTACAATCAACGGTTGCTCTATCTACGACAGAAGCAGAGTACATGGCGATCACAGAAGCTGTAAAGGAAGCAATTTGGCTTCAAGGATTGCTTGGTGAACTAGGAATCATACAGAAGTATGTTAATGTATTTTGTGACAGTCAAAGTGCTATTCAACTAGCAAAGAATCAAGTATATCATGCAAGGACGAAGCACATCGACGTTCGACACCACTTTGTAAGAGAGATTATAGAAGAAGGTGGAGTTAGAATTCAGAAAATTCACACTTCTGAAAACCCGGCTGATATGATGACAAAGGTGGTGACTGCAATCAAGTTCCAGCATTGCTTGAACTTGACCAATGTTGTCAAAGCTTAAAGTTATTTTGAAGACACGATCAGAATTTGAGCGAGAGAAGATATAAGAAGTAGGGTTTGCCAAGGTGGAGATTTGTTGAATGTCAAACCCACTATTTGGACGGCAATGGGAATGGGTGATGAGCAAAGTCAAGAATGGAGGGTTTGGTCATTTTGTCTACACCAACTTCTTACCAACCCTCTTAAAATTTTCCTATAAATACCTTGGTTGCTCATTGTTGCAAATCATCCCAAAATCAACAATCCTTCTAGCTCATTAAGAAGATTGTTGCATCTTTCTCTCTTTGTAATTCACTTTGATCATAATAGTGAATATTCTGATTGTGTCCGAGGAAGTAGGCAAATTTGGCCGAACCTCGTTAAATCTCTGGTGTTCTTTATTTTCAATAGCTTATATAGTTGAGTGATTATATTGTGCTAAGAAATTACCGATATTGTAATTTTCTAGTACAATATTACGCTCGCTATAACAAACGCTTCCGCATCATCGTTATCCTCCTATTATACATGTTTCTTAGTTCAAGCAAGCTTATCATCTTCCTAAAAGAATTTCATCAATCAACCATACCTCTGCTGAAAGAACTCGATTATAGCTATCTCTTTATTCATCTCTCGAACTGTACCTTTTTCGAGTAGACTCACTCAGGGGCAAATGCAGTAAAGCACTTATGCGTGCACGTGCACCCATATATCAGCTGCGTTTGTTTTAACCTCCCTTCTTGTTGTTTCCGATACTATACCTGAATATTCAGAGGTCCCCTTCTCCATAATTTTGTTGGCTATATTTTCCTGACCATCCAAACTTTCTCACCATGCTCAACAACCAAGCTTGTCACTTTGGTCTGGAAAATGGTCAATTCCAACCTCAACAATTTCGGTCGTTCATTTTCCTAGCTTAACTTTGTTACAGTGCCTGTTTCAACCCAGACTAAAAATTGATTCAAATAAACTACCCGAGTTATCAAATTTAAGCTAAAATCAACTTTGACTGAAATAATGTTGGTCAACCAAATACAAATATATAAAAAATACAACCAAAATCCAAAAAAACTCTATAAATATCCGAAAACCTAAAATACAAGCAAAAACCTAAGAAAAACTATAAATATCCAAAATTCAAAAACATACCTGCAACCCCGAAAAATCTATAAATACTCACACACACACACGCACACACACGCACATATATATATATATATATATATATTCAAATAGCCAGAAATTTAAATAAATTAAATACCAAAATATACCCAAAATCTTAAATATACGAGAATACCCAAAAAAATAAAAAAACTTCAGATTTAAATTATATTGTGATACCAAAAATAAGTAATACATTAGATAATTCATGAATTCGATCGAGCAAATTCATGTACTCTTGAGCTTCTGGCATCGTTTATATTTTGGTTCCTAACACAAAACTGATCGTGTACTCAATAATAAATAAATTATATATGTTAGATGTTTTTACGTATTACATTATATTTTTTATTTCAATTTTTTTGTTTCTGTGTTTTGGAGTTTCAGATATAAATTTGGCTTTTGGATATATTCTTGGGATGTTGGGTATTTATAGTTTATCGCAGATTTTTTAGTATATTATTGATACTATTTTTTTATCTTTTCGAGTTATCTGAATGTATTTGATTTTTGTTTTCTTATATATTTATAGTTAGTTGACCAACATTATTTGATGACAAAAAAAAAAACCAACATTATTTTGGTAAAAGTTTTTTTTTGGCTTGAATTTTATATTTCGGGTAGTTAATTTAACATAATTATTAGTCTTGATTGAAATAGGCTCTATAACATAGTTCAGATGGCAAAAAAAAAACACTTTGGTCGGTGTCTTTTCCAGATTCTGTGTTTCAACCCTTTCCTCACTTTGTATTCCGAAATCTCCATTCTGTTGGTCAGCCTCCACATTTTTTTCTAAACCATGATATCATCAGCATTATCTTAATGTTGATCACGATTTATTGAGCATACAAAGCTAATTCCTTTCCAAGAGAACATGTCCATAGGGACGTCTCAAATGTGAACCGACAATGGAATCGAGTGAGTTTTTTGTTTCGCGTCCTCCATAAGAGGCGAACATTTTTCCATGACGACATGACTATTTGCAAGATTCCACATTGTTTTTCTGATAATTCTGTTCCAAACAACCGGATTTCTCACTCTGAATTTCATAATCGTGGTGTTGATTTTATACACATCGACCATTTGGTTTTTGTCAGTTGATGCCTAAATTTTGTTCACAATAGCATGAACCTTTGTTATGTGAGGAGCCTTAAAAAATTCCCGTAGAGGAGAAGAATCCTTGAATACTTCATTCGGAACCTTCAACGAACCAATATAATCCTTCATCGTGACATCAATCTCATACTTAGTTAAATCTCTCTTTCCTTGAACCGCGTTCACCCAGGACCCCGATGTCAGAGCTGTTGCAGAAGGAGAACACTGTTGAGTAGTTTCCTTTGCTACTGGTCCCTGATCGGAGAACCAGTACATACTCCTTCGTTAAATGATGAAGACTCAAAAACCCTAATCGCTTCAATTTCTCCTCAAAGCAAAAAAAAAATTAATTTTCTACTCGAAAACAAGAAAATCCAATCACCATCATAAACATCATGATTCCTTACGCCACCTTTGAGGAAGATTCCTTCGTGCTTGGATGAAACCTAACGTGGTTCTAGACAGTGTGTCTGTGTGGTTCGACTACTCCGCCGAAAAGTTTGATTACTATCTCTGCAACCACACATTATGTACCTCTTTCTCGTATTCTCTAGCTCCTCTTCTTCTGATTCTGGTAAAACTGTCTCAAAAGATCTACAACAATTGAGATGAGGAAAACAGAAAGATCTCTTAGGACGTTTTGGCCATGATTTTGGGTTTAATTAGTTCCGGTACGGTTCTGCTGTACACGGTCCCTTTAGAATTACAATCGAGTTGAATAAAATGTTTTGTTAAATTTATTTCTCTTAGTTTATATACACAGGTAATTTAACATGTTTCCGGAACACGCTTCATCACGCAGAAGATGTAGAGTCGCGATAATTCACATGACTTGTTTCAGTGTCAACGATCATAAACCTAAGGTGACGTTGAGTACTGATTTGGATTGGAGAACATGTGTTAATTATATGGGAATCTCCAGTGACACATTAGTTTTTCTTTTAGAATTTACACTAAAATAAAATAATTTTATTATAGAGTAAATTTTGCTCTAATTATTTCCTCTATTATAGAGTTAATCTATGATAGAGTTACTCTATGATAGAGTTACTCTATGATAGAGAAATGTCACTTTTCTATTTAAAAAATAGAGTGAAAAAATATCATTCCTTTATATTCCACTCTAATAGAATAACTCTATTATATAACAAACCATTAGAGCAAAAATTATTCTATAATAGAATTACTCTATTTTAGTGTAAATTATACTGGAAAAACTAATGTCATTGGAGATGGTCTAAGAGCTAGAGTAGTGTTGTCATGAAGACCCAAGTCAAAGTGAGTTTTAAACAATTTAGCTCTTATCTAATCATGGTTTCACCATGATTAATTTCTATGCCCGCAAGGCTTTTTCTGGTAGCTTTGTGTCTTGGTAATTTGTTGTTCAGGCTTATTTAGCGATAAGGTAATCTAGGTAGTTTTGGATACATCATAATTTGAAGAAGGTGATCAGAAGCTCAAGGACTCTGATTAACTAGAAGTGCATTCCACTCAGAGAACTTGCACACTAAGCATAATGTATTGTTACACAATAACCATAATGTATAATTGGAACAGAAGCGTTTGAAGTACGGCGAGTGAAGGAGCACATCTTTTTTGTTGTAGGTGAAAAAGAAATGGTCTATGTAATGCCAAATACCCGTGTCATGATGAGTTAAAAAAAAAAAAGAAAAAGAGGGTCATCTCATTTATTATAGAATTATAGAATTATAGTAATTTTTGTCTTATGTGTTTGTTTGGATACTTTATATTTTAAATGCGTAAATTTTTAATATTAGATTTTTTAAATTTTTACTAGACCGAAACAGATTTGAATAACTAGATTATTAGGTATTACTTGTTGAAAAATAAGTTTTGTACTACTGGATTTATTTGGTCTTATTGGACAAAAATAACTTAAAAAATAATTGCATTAAATGTATTTAACTCAAAAAATTACCCCTAAAGCTTGATTTCAAATGCAAAAGTGTATCATAAATTCAATCAAATGCAAAAGTAACCCAAAAGTCTATTGAAAATACAAAAAAAATCTTTATGAACAAACAAAAAAAAACAGTATTTAATTTTATCATTATAACATTTTCGCGTGAGAAGACTTTCATGTAAGTCTTCTCGTACACTTAATCTTAAAAAGAATTTATAAAATTTATAAGAAAAATATTTATATCATAAAAAAAATTGAAATCATGTGACTATAAATATTAATAAATGACGTAATTTTAAAAATACTAAAATTGAATTACTTTCAACATAGATGACTGAATGTAGATTGAGTCATGATAGTCTTTGGTTTAGGTTATGGTAACATATATTGCAGTATTGTTTATATTTTTAGGGTTAGATTTTTGAATCTTTTTTTTTTTTTAATTTTTGACCTATATGTGTGTAATTTTGTATATATTAATCACATCATAAGTTGATTTTAAGTTTAACGAAGTTTTTTATTTTTTTGCTATTTAGTTAGTTATTTGATTATAGGTTTTTGGAAGCCTTTCAGAAGACTTCCGAAAGACTTCATAATGCACCAGAAGATTTCATGGATGACTTCCCGCCTAAATTTTAGTTTCAAGTATCCCGCCTAATGCTAAGTCTTCCGGAAGTTTTCCACAGGTCTTCCAGAAGTCTTCCAAAAGTCTTCTAGAAGTCTTTTAAAAGTGTTTTCATGTATTAGATTATAGGGTTTTTGAAGATTTCCAGAAGACTTCATAATTTGGGGAGTTTTCTCTTAGAAGACTTCTATGAAAGTCTTCTATATATTAAAAATCTTTAACTTAATTGAGATTTTTTTTCTGCATTTATAAAGAAAATTTAGACATTCTCTTTCTTCCTCTCAAATGGTTGCAACAAAAATGTTTTGTTTCTCACTCTAAAACTCTACAACCTCACTCTAATCTTTTTAGACTTGAAAACACCTAACTTTATATTCATTTATCATTTTTCTCTTATGTATTCTCACTAATTTATCTTGTTTTGCAGATTTTTCATTACATGGTTCTCATCTTTCACTCCTTTAAAGGTAGATCTATAAATTTTGAATATGTATTTTTAGTGTGTTTTATATGTTAGATTCTAAAAAAATGTATATTCAACTTAATGTAACAAGGTTAAATGTATGATCTTTTTATTCCTCTTTTGTGTTTGTGATAGTGTTCAATGGTTAAAGGTCTGTCCTTTTCTTTCTGGTATGAAAGAGAAGATGATAACACAACATTATGTAGGTGAAACCTCTAGAGGCATTAACAAGTTTAAAGGTTTGAACTTTTTGATTCCTCTTTTGTTTTTGATTGTGTTTTTTGGTTAAGAATTTGATCTTTTCTTTTTGGTATGAAGGAGAATAAGAAAATACTTAGAAGGATTTCAAAAGACTTATGGAAGACTTCAGAAGACTTATGGAAGACTTCGATAAACTTATGGAAGACTTCGGAAGATTTTTGGAAGATTTCGGAAGATTTCTGGAAGACTTCGGAAGACTTCGGAAGACTTCTGAAAGACTCCTAAAATATTTCCGGAAGACTCTTGTAAGACTTGTTGGAAGACTCCTAGAAGACTTCTGGAAGACTCCTAGAAGACTTCTGGAAGACTCCTGTAAGACTTCCTGGAAGACTTTCCGCTTATTTTTTAGTTGAAATTAAGTTTCCCACCTAATGAGAAGTCTTCCAAAAATCTTCCACAAGTCTTCTAGAAGTCTTCGACAAATCTTCTAGAAGTCTTCATGAAGTCTCATATGAAGATGTTAATGAATATTTTGTAATTCTTTTGTTTATGGTATGTTTAATTATTATTATGTGTACTCTTTTAATTATGAATTATTTTGTAAATTGGAAAAGATATTAATGAAAATAATTAGTAAATATGCTGATGTCTACAATATTATTTTTCAAAAGTGCTTGACATTATTGAAACTTCATAAGAGAAACATTTTAACCATACTACCCAAAACAACATAAAAAATTTAGTCAAATTTACTACAAACTAAGAGAAAAGACTTCTCAAGAAAACTTAGCCAAATTCACCAAAGATCAAACAATACATAAGTATCACTAGAAAAAATTAAGTCTTCTCTTAGAAGACTTCTGGAAAAGTCTTCTCAGAAGCGGAAAACTTAAGCGGAAAATGAAAATTTAAGCAGAAACTTAAATTTTAAGTGAAAATTGCAATTTTAAATTTCATAAAAATTTAAAAGTAAATCTTAAGATATTAGAAGACACATTAAACCGCACGACTTGAAATGTTGAAGTTACTTGACACTTTTGAAATTTAGAAAATATATATTGAAGTTACTTAACAAATTTTACAAAAACGAATGTAGAAGACTTCTGTGTAAGTCTTCTCATGGAAACATTCCCTGTAAGTCTTCCCAGTTTTGCTAGAAACATTAATAAACATGAATAATTCTAACCTCATAATTATCACCAATTAAGTTATGAATTTCACTCAAAAGCCCCAATATTGACTAATACACATGAATTAACAAGAAAAAATGCAAAATTTATTCTACATTTTGAGAGAATTGAAGTTTGATAAAGATTGATGTAGAAGACTTCTAAGAGAATAGTTCTTAAGAAGTTTTCCGTTTAGATTATTTTTGCAATTGCAAATTTTTAAAGGAATACTTTTTAAGAAGTCTACTCTACTGAAAACATCATGAGAAGTATTCTTTTGTAAATATTGGCTTACTTTTGAATTTGATTTTTTTCAAAAATCTCAGAGAAGACTTCTAGAAAAGTCTTCTACGATAAAAAAGTTATTTTTGCAATTGACCAAAGTTTTTTCAAAAATTTGACTTTTTATAGAAGACTTCTTTAGGAGTCTTCTCTAAGAAGTCTTCTCTAAGAATTCTTCTCAGAGGAGTCTTTTTTAGAATTCTTCTCTGAGAAGACTTCTAGAGAAGTTTTCTTACGTTCACATGAAGTCTTTTCACTGTTACAAGAAGTCTTCATGGATTACTTTTGCAATTGACTATATTTGACTTTTCTAGAGAAAACTTCTCTACGGAAGTCTTCTCTTGAAGCCAAATGTTTGACCAAAAACCAGAAATAAAATTTGAGAAGACTTCTCAAGAAGTTTTCCGTCAAAAGACTTCTTAAGAAGTCTTCTCGTAAATACTAATTTTTTTAGTACCAATTGTCAATTACAAAAGTAACCCACGCCGACTTCTTGTGACAATGAGAAAAATTCATTAAACAATAAATAAGACTTCCCTAGAAGTCTTTCGAGAGAAAACTTCCCAAAAAGTCTTCTATAAAAATCAATTTTTTGGAAAACTTTGGTCAATTGCAAAATTAACATGTTTATCCGAGAAGACTTCTAGGGAAGTCTTCTCGGTTCTTCTTGTTTTTTTTTGTTAACAAAGGAAAGATAGAAGACTTCCCTAGAAGTCTTATATTAAAAAAACACAGAAAATGTCAATTGCAAAACTAACATATGCATTGACCAGAAGTCTTTTCTAGAAGTCTTCTCGTAGGAGAAGACTTCTAGAGAAATCTTCTTCACGAACAAATCTGAAAAGAAAAATCAATTTCATATCTTGAACCCGTGAGATGACTTGTTTAGCTTCTCTAAACCCATAGAACTTCACCAAGAATGCTACCAACTCAGTACTGATCAAGAATCATGTGTTTAATGTCTCTATGAACCTTACAAATTTTGAATTCAAAATCTTGAAATTTTTGGATAAATTTTGAGAGAAAGTGAAAGAGATGTGGTTTGTGTGAATAACAAATGAGAAATGAAGAGAAAAAAATCGATTTTTTTTTGCATTAAGAGCTTCAAATAGGTTGTTCATGGTGGTTAGTGCATTGATGGCAATGATAATATTGTATATACTTGATGAAAATGAGGATGATAGCGTAAATCACTCATTTAAAAAATGGCATTTTCGATAATAACTCGAACATCTCGGGTAAATAGGCAAATGAAAGTTCCGAAAAGTGATGGATTGGTTTTGCATTTAATTTTAAATTTTAAGTCAATTTTGCAAAACACATATGTATATATATACATATATATTATCACATTTAAAAACGTGCATTTGTCATTTAATAAAAATAATATAATATCTACACATAATAATATCTAAGATATTAATAATACTTGCTTCTACATAATTATATTTTGGCAGATTCAAGTGTTTTTAGGTATACAGTGTAAAACGAGATTTTAAAGTTGTACCAATTATTTTATACGATTATAGTTACTATAAGAAACTTTCATAGAAATAAATTTTCAAAAATATGTATTTTGTTTGATACACCTAATTGTAGCATTAAAAGGTCTAATCTACAGAAAACATCTTGAGAAGTATTTTTTTGTAAATATTGACTTTTTTTTAAAAATATGTATTTCGTCAAAAGACTTTTTAAGAAGTTTTCTCGTAAATACTAATTTTCTTTAGTATTAATTGTCAATTGCAAAAGTAACGCGCGCCGACTTCTTGTGACAGTGAGAAAAATTCATTAAACAGTAAAGAAGACTTTCCTAGAAGTTTTCCCAGAGAAAACTTCCTAAGAAGTCTTCTATAAAAATCAAATTTCTAACAAACTTTGGTCAATTTCAAAATTAACATGTTTATATGAGAAGACTTCTTGGGAAGTCTTCTCGGTTCTCCCTGTTTTTTTTAACAAAGGAAAGGTAGAAGACTTCCCTAAAAGTCTTCTATAAAAACACACAGAAAAGGTCAATTGCAAAACTAACCTATGCATTGACCAGAAGACTTCGTAGAAGAAGACTTCTAGAGAAGTCTTCTTCACGAACAAATATGAAAAAAAAAATCAATTTCATATCTTGAATCCGTGAGATGACTTGTTTAGCTTCTCTGAACTCATAGAACGTCACCAAGAATGCTATCAACTCATTAATGACCAAGAATCATGAGTTTAATGTCTCTATGAACCTTACAAACTTTAAAATCAAAATCTTGAATTTTTTTTTGATAAATTTTGAGAGAAAGTGAAAAAGATGTGGTTTGTGTGAATAACAAATGAGAAATGAAGAGAAAAACTCGATTTTTTTTTTGCATTAAGAGCTTCAAATAGATTGTTCATGGTGGTTAGTGCATTGATGGCAATGATAATATTGTAAATACTTGATGGAGATAAGGAAGATAGTGTAAAACACCCATTTAAAAAAATAGCATTTTCGTTAATAACTAGAACATCTAGGATAAATAGGCAAGAAAATTCCAAAAAAATGATGGATTAGTTTTGTATTTTATTTCAAATTTTAAGTCAATTTTGCAAAACACCTATATATATATATTATCACATTTAAAAACGTGCATTTGTCATTTAATAAAAATAATATAAAATCTACACATAATGATATCTACGATATTAATAATACTTGCTTCTACATAATTATATTTTGGCAGATTCAAGTGTTTTTAGTATACAGTGCAAAACGAGATTTTAAAGTTGTACCAATTATTTTATACCGTTATAGTTACTATAAGAAACTTTCATAGAAATAAATTTTCAAAAATATGTATTTTGTTTGATACACCTAACTGTAGCATTAAAATTCACATATTAATCATGAAAGTATATTAAAGTTTTTGTAGAAATGATATATTTTCTCTCAACCACAAAAATTGATTTACTTTTACTTATAATTTGATATATTTGTTATTATTGTTTTTTCAAAATAAAAACATGTTCCAAATAATATATTAACTAAGAGAACGTCTCTGACATCTGTTACATAATCAAATCATAACATCCTTATTAACTAAACTGAAAACAACAAGTTAATTCTCTCTGGGTCCAATTAAAACTCCTTTGATTGATACAACAACGCAAAGGATTTTATTCTATAAATGCTAAGATCACTCTTCAACACTGCAGTGATTTCCGGCATTAGGGTAGCTGCGTTTTTGGGGTTCTAACTAACAAACCTTTTACAGTAAAAAGGGTGCTCCTTCACCAAAAAATAAATCATTTCAGTGCTTCCCATCAAAAATCCTGGTATGAGTTGTTACTTAAACACGATTTATACGAAAAGATGGTCCATTTCCTGTCCTAGGCTTGTTAAAATCCACTAGTTTAACATACCGTGCATAAAACCACTTAAAGTATTTAAGGATCCGGGTTTCCGTGAGGGGGAAGCCATTGGTAAGGGTAAAAAAAAGTGCATGTTTGTCTGTGTAAACTGGCTGAAACGTAAGGAAATTTGATATGTTTATTACAAATGTGGATATATTAATAATAAAGATACATAGAATCTTTTTGATCATATTTATAATAAATATAACTATTGAGATAATCAATATTTCTTAGCTAATCTTTATAATTAATATATCCATATTTATAATAAATATGTCAAATACCTTCTGTTTTATCAGGTTTACACAGAGAAACATGCACTCTTTTTGACCTTCTCCAGTGGCTTCCCCTTCATAAAAACGCATATCCTTAATTACTTTAACTGGTTTGACGTACCGTATGTTGAACTGCTGAATTTGCACAAGCTTAGGACAAGAGGTGGGTTGTCCTTATTTTGGAAAATCGTGTTTAAGAAACAACCTATACCAGGAATTCTGATGGAAACCAGTGAAAAGGTTTATTTTTGGTGGACGGGCATCCTTTTTACTGCAAGTGGTTTGTTAGTCTGAAGATCAAAAACACAGCCACCGTGAGTACTAGCCACCCTGATGGTGGAAACCATTCGGGTGGTGAAAAGTGAGCTTAGAGTTTATCGAATAAGATCCCTTGGATTGTTGTATCAGTGAGAGGGGTTTTAACTGGACCTATCAAGAATAAAACTTGTTGTTCAGTTTAGTTAATAAGGGTGTAATATTTGATTATGTAACGGATGTAGGAGACTTAAAATGCAATTTTCTCTCTATGAGAAACTAACTATGATAAAAGATATTTACACGGTCAAGAAAATCTAATATGCAATCTTAAATGTTAGAGTGTTAATTATACCAAATTTCTTTCTCCAATTGAAAGATTTCTCTCGTTATCCTTCTATTATACATGTTTCCTAGTTCAAGCAAGCATATCATCTTCTCCAATGAATTTCATCAAATCAACCATACTTCTGCTGAAAGAATTCGTTTATAGCTATCTCTTTCTTCATCTCTCGAACTGTAACTTTTTCGAGTAGACTAACTTAGGGGCAAATGCAGTAAAGCACTTATGAGTGCACGTGTATCAATATCAATAATTTTGTATGCAGATTACATATGTTCCAATAATGATCTTCCTTCTGCTTGCTTTTTTCAGTAGAAGTAACCATCTAAAGCTCCTGAATTTCGCTCTCTAGAAGCGAAAGTTCACATGTGCTACACAAACTTCCCAGAAAATCCTAGAAAAGAGTAAAGCAGAAACGGAGAAAGCTTAAAAGATTGAAGATAATGACGCCAAATTTAACATTTCATAGCTTTTCATTCTTTTCAATTTCGGTGTTACAATAAAAGTCTATATATATTGTAAAGTAGAAACCCTAGAATGTTACACAGCTGTTTACTTACTGACACATTGTTTCCTTGGATCCAAGACTACATAATCAATTCTGAAGCGTGATTGGTTGAGCTGTGTTGTATGGAGGAACATGACCACTTTTCTTGTCTCCTCTGCTTTTTCCTTCAGTAACCAAAGTATAGCTGTTTTGGTGTTCATGGTGGGATTTTGTTCTTCCGTCAGCCCACTTCATTCTCCCTGGAGCTTGTTTTAAGCTTTGACAGCGTTGTCTTTACCTTTAAAGTTTACATGATCACCATGTCAAAATAGAGTCTCTGTTTCAGAAGACTGTTTTGTTTTGGAGCCTAGTAGGCATGGACGCAAGTCGGTACTTGTTTTTTCTACCCTACCCACTACTTGACTTATTTTATGCAAGTATTAGAATTTTTGTCTTATACTTTATCTGATCAAGTACTTAGTTAGTCAAATACTTACTTATATTTTAAATAATTGCAAGTTACTTGGTAATATTTGATACATGTTTATTTAGGTTTAGAACTTTAAAATTAAATGTACCAAAACTTATAAGTATAGTTAAACGTGGAATAAATACTTTTATTTTTCATATACTTGTTACTTTATTTAGTTCATTCAAGTTTTTTTATTTATTTAATGCGTGTATATAACTCATTTAAAATAAATATGAATTACATCAAATACCTAAAAATAATAGGGAAAATTGTTTTTTAGGCCAAAACCATTAAAACATTGTCCCTTTAAGCTAATCTCATTTAGTAGTTGTCCCTTTAGATTAAGTATTTTCTAAATGGCAATAATACCCTTAAAATTAGTTTATAATTCGAAATTAAAATTATAAAATATTTATTATATATTTTAGATAGTATATCAAAATAAACTCATTATAACTAAAAAAATACTAAAACAAATAAAACAATTTTGAATATATTAATCATTCATATTCCAGATAAAATAATTCGAAATTAAAAAAAAAACAAATTTCCAAATTAAAAAGCTAACTTGAAATAAAACAAATTACACAATAGTATTTCCAAATATTTTTAAAAACTAATTCGAAATTTAAAAAAATATATATATTTCCAAATATTTTAAAGAACTAATTCGAAAAAACTAATTCGAAATTTAAAAAAAATATTTGTAAATATTTAAAATGTTTGTAAATATTTTTTAAAAATATTTTCAAATAATTTTAAAAAAAATTATTTCAAATATTAAAATTCAATATTTGGAAATATTTTATTAATTCGAAATTCTAATTAGAAATAATAATTATATATTATATTTTTTGAAAAACCGATGTTTAATATATGGAAAGTGAATATTTCCAAATATTTTATTCCCAAATTTTTGGAACTGCTTGTCCTTATCCGTAGAATATATATTCTACTATCCGTAGAATATGTATTCTACTATAAGTAGAATACAGCAAGAACGTTTGAAATCTATTTATACGTATTTTAGATCTATAGAAATGTTTAGATTCTGATTTCTACTAATTTTAGATAGATAGGTTAAGCGCATAATGTATTCCATATAGTTTCAGATTACTATTATTTACGTAGAACTTGTATTCTGAACATAGTAGATTTTATGCAAAAAATGGATTTCATTTTCTACTTCGTAGAACGCCATTTCTAATATCTGTAGAACAAATATGAAATTATGATTTAAAACATTTTTAAAACTGGAAAAAAATACTACTAAGTTGATACAGATATAACATCATTAGTTAGTATTTTTTGATTTTTTTATTTTTCATAAAAATATTTATTTGATTAGTTTCCTAAAATACTTAAGGACATTAGAGTCAAAACTGGTACAAAATAGAAATTAGCCTAAATAGAAATTAGCCTAAAGAAACTTATATTAAACACTTTATAAGTTTATTTTAAGTTTAATAAAGTTTTTGTATGCGATTTAGTAATATATTTGATTTAGGGTTTTTGAAGACTTAAATTTTCGAAGATATATTGCACTAGAAGACTTACTAGAAGACTTAACTACCATTTCCCGCTTAAAATTTTAGATGAATTTAGGTTTCTCGCCTATTGTTAAGTCTTCCAATAAGTCTTCCATAAGTCTTCAAGTGGATGTCTTAAGTCTTCCAGTGGAAATCTTAAGTCTTCCATAAGATCTAGTGTATTAGATCTTAAAAATAATTTAATAATTTCGTAAAAAGGATATTTTGGTTGGGTAAAAATCATAATCACCTAATTATAGACATTTTAAGTGATATAAATTTAGATTTTAAAGTGTTTGTTTCTAATTAATTAGTTATTTTGAGTTTAGGGTATAATTGACTTAAGTCTTCCAATAAATAATGCACTAGAAGATTTAGGGTTTAGAAGACTTTCAAGTAAGTCTTCGAGGATGTATTATATTAGAAGACTTACTTGAAAGTCTTCTGAATCGAAAATATTTTATTTTTATTGAAAATTTTGTCTTTTTATATAAAGAAAAATTTACACATTATCTCTCTTCCTCTCAAATGGCTACAAAAATGTAATTTTTTCATTCTAAAACTCTCCAACCTCTCTCTAATCTCTTTGAACATAAAAAAAAAATTTATATCAATTTCACATTTTTATCTCATGTTTCTCACATATTTATTTTGTTTTTGCAGATTTTTCATCACATGGTTCTCATCTTCCATTTCTTTAAAGGTAGATCTATAAATCATATTTTATCATTTGGTAACTTCTTATTGCTTAAAGTTCTTAACTTTTGAAAACTCTTTTAGTTGTTTTAAGTTATTACCTTATTTTTGAAGTTTTTCAATGTTTTGAAGTTAATTTAATGCTTTTGGATATGCAGGTGTTTCAGATCTGAGACGACTTACAAGACTTTCAAGTAAGTTTTTGATAAAAATAAACTAAACTTTATATTAATTTCTCATTTTTCTCTCATGTCTTTCTCACTAATTTATTTTGTTTGGATATGCGGGTTTTTCAGATCTGAGACGACTTGGAAAACTTTCATGGAAGTCTTCACGGAAGACTTTCATGGAAGTCTTCCAACAAATAATGCATTAGAAGACTTCCGTTGAAATCTTCTAGACGAATAATAAATTTAGGGTCTAGAATATTAATTTCTAATTTTTATCTCATGTCCTTTCTCAGTGATTTATTTTGTTTGGATATGTAGGTTTTTCATATCTGAGACGAGTTGGAAGACTTTCACGGAAGTCTTCCAACGGATTCTTATCTCATGTTATGGAGTCTAAACTTGTTTTTGTAGAGGAATGATCTATAATAATTTTGTTTATGGTAGTTTATGATTTGTAGGTGTACTCTTTTAATTGTGAATTCTTTTGTAAATTTAAAGAGATGTTAATGAAAAACAATTATAAATATATTCATGTCTACAATATTATCTTGCCAAAATTACTTGATAGTATTAAAGTTATTAGTACAAATTCAATAGCAAAACACAATAACACAAAAAATTATTCATATTTACTACGGGTAAAGGATAATACTTCTCAAGAAAACTTAGCTAAATTCACCGAATATCAAATGCTACATAAATACTTAAATATATTCTGAACATCAAAGTCTATACTAGTCTTCTAATTTTTTCTTGTTAGAAAACTTATAAGTAAGTTTTATGGGAAGTCTTCTAACAAGAAAACGTTAGAAGACTTTCTAGAAGACTTATAATTAAGTTTTATGGGAAGTCTTTTAATGTTTTCTTATTAGAAGACTTATAATTAAGTTTTATGGGAAGTCTTCATACAAGAAGACATTAGAAGACTTTTGACAAGACTTATAATTAAGTCTTCTGTGAAGTCTTCTAATGTTTTCTTGTTTGAAAACTTATAATTAAGTTTTATGGGAAGTCTTCTAACAAGAAGATGTTAGAAGACTTATAATTAAGTCTTCTGGAAAGTATTCTAATGTCTTCTTGTTAGAAGACTTATAATTAATTAAGTTTTATGGGAAATTTTCTAACAAGAAGACGTTAGAAGACTTTCTAGAAAACTTATAATTAAGTCTTTTGAAAAATCTTCTAATGTCTTCTTGTTAGAAAATTTATAGTTAAATTTTCTAGGAAGTCTTCTTACAAGAAGACGTTAGAAGAGTTTCTGGAAGACTTATAATTAAGTCTTGTGGAAAGACTTCTAATTTCTTCTTGTTAGAAGACTTATAATTAAGTTTTATGGGAAGTTTTCTAAAAAGAAAAAGTTAGAAGACTTTCCAAAAAAACTTATAATTAAGTTTTTTCGGAAGTCTTCTAATATTTTCTTGTTAGAAAACTTATAATTAAGTTTTATGGGAAGTCTTCTAACAAACAAGAAGACGTTAGAAGACTTTCAAAAAGACTTATAATTAAGTCTTCTAATATCATCTTGTTAGAAGACTTATAATAAACATATTTGATAACCTCTAAATTATCACTAATAAAGTTATGGATTTAATTCAGGACCCAAAATATTGTCTAAAACATGTGAATTAACAATAAAATTTTAAAATTCATTATAAATTTGAAGAAAATGAAGATTTATTATACATTATCGTTGAAAACTTTCGTGAAAGTCTTCCTACTTTCGTGAAAGTCTTCCTAAAAGACTTCCCTAGAAGTCTTCCATTCAGGTCATTTTTGCAATTGAAAATTTACAAAGGAAGACTTTCATGTAAGTCTTCCAACTTTTCTTTGTTGACAAAAATATTTAAGAAGACTTCCAGGATAAACAGGTTAATTTTGCAATTAACCAATTTGTGTCAAAAATTTGACTTTCTCCAGAAGACTTACATGTAAGTCTTCCAACAGAAGACTTGTGTGGAAGTCTTCCGAACTTTTAAATTAAGTCTGCTTACGGTCCATGGAAGTCTGCGTAGGTTAGTTTTGCAATTGACTATATTTGATTTTTTGGAGAAGACTTTCAGGGAAGTCTTCCGCTGGAAGACTTCCCTGAAATTCTTCTTTCGCTACCTTATTTTTGACCAGAATCACTGAATAAAAATCTGTAAGACTTACATGGAAGTCTTCGAATTTAAATTAAATGTTCAATTTTATATTTTCAATTGCAAAAGTAACCTACGCAGACTTCCACAAACCGTAAACATACTTAATTTATAAGTTTGGAAGACTTCCACGGAAGACTTCCATGGAAGTCTTCTTGAGAAAGTCAAATTTCTGACACAGATTAGTCAATTGCAAAACTAACCATTTTATTTGAGAAGACTTCCAGGGAAGTTTTCCTAAAATTGTTTTGTCAGCAAAGAAATGTTGGAAGACTTTCACAAAAGTCTTCTTAAAAACACATAGAAAGTCAATTGCAAAACTAACCTATGCTTTAACCAGGAAGAATTTCGTGGAAGTCTTCTCTGTCCAGAAGACTTACGGGTAAGTCTTCTCGCGAACAAATCTAGGTAAACTATTTGATTCATACGTTAAACCACTAAAAAACTTGCTTAGTTATCCAAGCACACAAACCTTCACCAAGACAGTTACTCAATCAATAATGACCATGAATCATGAGCTTGAATGACTATATGATCCTTAAAAACTTTAGATCAAAAACCTTAGATTTTTTGGATGAATATAAAGAGAAATTGAGAGAGATGTAGTTTTTGTGGATAAGATATAAGATAATGAGTGAAAATCATTTTTTTTGTTTCATTAAGATCTTCATATTGGTTGTTCATGGTTGTTGGATGAATTTATGGCAATGGCATTTCCGTGAATAATTGATGAAGATGGGGATGATAGAGTAAAACACAACTTTTGAAGAGTTACTTAAAGTCTTCCAGTAAGTCTTCCGGTGGTATTTTTGAAATTAATGAGAACTTCTTGGGTGAATAGGACAAGTCAAAATTTCAAAAAAAAAAGTTTAGTTTTGTGTTTGACTTCAAATTTTGAATCATTTTTGCAAACCCCCCCCCTCCATTAATTAATTGAATTAGCTATTGAGAAATATAAGAGATATTATGTTTTGTAAAACATTTAGAAAAATACTTAACTTAGTTTTCTTTATTTTTTTTTTATTTCACATACAAAATATCAAAAAATAATTTATATTATTTAATTTTTTAACAGGTTAAGTGTTATGACATATAATAAAAATATATCAAGACTTAAATCCGTAAGTATTTAAATGTCTAATGTAAATAATAAAATTAAACTAATAATAAAATATCAAAACTCAATAGAACTTGTCAAGTCCACTACAACTGAATATTATAGTCCGGAGATCTGGTTGAGAATGACAAACCTTTTACAGGTGGTTGAAGACGAAGAAGGTGACGCCATGGACGGAAACCGCGGTGGTCGCCTATGGTGGTTGATTAGTGAAGAATTGAGTTGGGTTTTACTCCAATCTATTACTCCATTTTAAACTCCAACTAGACTTTGATCCGCGCTATCAAAGCGCGAGATTATTTTCCACACATACCAAATTATATGAAATAAATTTGTATTTTTGATTATGTATCTACATTTAAATGTTACAAATGAAGCGTTATATCTAGTGTTTCGGATCACGACCCGGACTCGCGGTTAAACTGACTAACTGATGACTTTATATTGAGTCCGGTTTGTTTTTTTCTTTAAACTCGTTATTTAAATTTTTTATAAAATCCGCAAAATATGCTAAAATTTGGGACCCGACTACTATATCCACCTATGGGTGGCCACTATGTAATACAATTTGACTTAAATTTTCGTATTTAAAGTATTCTAATTTATGAATGTTTAGACGAATGGTGGATATATATTATGAATGTTATGCTCTTATTTTACAAAAGTTAGTCAAACTAATTTATCATTTTGTTGTAAGCGTAATGGATCAATATTCGAGAGAATACATATTAAATTAGAAATAGATACATGAATGTGAGATGGATTTTGAGCCACATTGTACTTATTGAGCTTGATTAAAAAATTTAAAATTTTAGCGTATTGTGCATATATCAAGCTCAATAAGTACAAATGTTATCAAATCAAAATGTCGACTCACAAGATAAACAAACTGATCTATTCCGTTGAACAATACTTCACCGATCTTGGTAGTTCCAAAAGCAATTTACTGGATTATTATTTCACGTATTTTATATTATATTATTTTATATTTTTATGTTTACTTTTGATATTTGTTAGTTTATGCATCTTTTAGTAAAATTATTAAATTATTTTTTGTTGAATATCATATTTCTTTTCATGTTATTCTATTATTTTAAATATTATTTAAGTATTAAATTAAAACATTCAAGACTAAAAGGACCATTTCATAAATAAAAAAAATGGAGTAACCCTAACCATCACTCCATTCTAGAGTTGAATATGAAGTATGATTGGAGAACATTTTACTCTAAAATGGAGTTTGGAGTAAAATATGAAGTAGGATTGAAGATGCCCTAATATATAGGTATGGTCGTTTCGTGTTTGTTTTTGTGATTGGTTTTTCTCTGCTCTGAGTCTTGTGAATAGCTATTTTTAACTCAACATCGACTTTTTATTAGTCAAATGTGAATACCGGATTACAACCTCAAGAGATTTAAATCCAACATACAACCAATAAGATCTAGTAGCGCATAGGAACACTTAGACGGATCCTACACTACCAATATATTTGTTGGTGTATTTTTCACCACATCCCATGACCCGAAGAGGAACCGTCTCTTGAACCCTACTTGGACCAAACAATACGAAAACAACGATATACACAACCGGACGAGAGCCAAAACCAAACTAAAGTACAAGCAGTTGGTCTATACAAGATTTGAGTTCAGTCTGTGACCAACAACTTTATCGCCAAACGGTGCATTTTGGACTTGACTCATCTCTGTCATCAACTCTTGCCTCAATCCATATCCCTAAACCGGACAGAACCATCTACGACTGAAATTCGGACCCTGATGTCGCTAAGCATGACCGGTACACCAAGTCGCAGCAACATAAGAAGCAAAACTCATACCACCGGAATGAATCTCAATCTAGTCACCGGTGCTAGGAAGTATAGCTTTGCCACGCTTCACCCGCCAAGACCACATATTTGGTTGACTACTCCGTCAATATGAATCTTGGAACGTGTTTCCCCCGAGAACCAAAGAGAAATTCTTAATCCACTGCGCGTTATGTCTCTCTTTCATCTGTCTCACCGTTACAACATAAGGTAGATCCCAGACAGTGAAGCGTCTGACCGACCCACGCGCCGACGCCGTGAAGTTCTCACTGGATATCTTAAAAGTGAAAACCATATCTAGTGAGTTCTTCAGTCCTAAAAGCCGACTATCTTCTCCTTGGACAAGGCGTGAGTCTCGCCGCCTCTCCAAAGAACGCCGGGAACCACCACCGTCGAGCAAAACACAGCTACACGATATCTAGAAACAGCTCAGAGAAGTTTGCATATCAACTAGGGTTGAAAGAGGAAGAGGATAGCAAAAGGAAAGGGAGGATAAAGAGGAAAGGAGATACCACCGCCACAGAGGCAGGCCGGAGCTAGGGTTTACTTTCGTTGACTTCTTTTTTTTTTGAGAGAGAGGAGGGGCATTTTTGTTCAACTTAGTTACAAAGCTATGTGAATAGCTATTTAAGATATTAATTATCTAGGCTCTTTTTCTTTAATTGAAATTGATTTGGAACATATTACATCATAGAAAAATAATGACATTAATAATGAGAAATTATTGGTCTTTCCACATTGGAAAATAGCAAAACAAACAGACATGGTTGATGACACATTAGCAATACCAAACTGGTTTTGTTTCGAAAAGAAGGTGAATTAGGTATTTCCGTTTCAGCAATAGCAGACAGACTTCTAATACCTTCAACGAAATCACGACAATAATTCTCATAGTTTAGCTATGTCTTCTTCTTCAATTTGCGTTATCAATTTTTTCCCTAGTTAGATTCTGTTGAACAAGCTTGAATTACAAAGTATGAATCATATAGATAGCTGGGATTGATGATTCACATTTCAAAACACCATGACAAAATCGCAGATCAAACAAGAGGGACAAAGGAAGTAGAATCAGTTCCAAACGAAACATGATCCGTTTCCAAAGGGAGGTTCTACCCCGGTATTGAGAAGAATATCTCTCACTTCAGCAATACCACGAATAGACGCAGAAACAACAGAAAACACCAGTAATTAACCGCTACAACAAGCACAAAGCTCAAAATTTAAGCAAGACAACCCAAATATAACTTCTCCAAAAAGGTAAAACAAACCACTGAACACATAACAAAAGAAGAAAAAAAAACACAAGAATCCTCCCTTTCACGACGCCAGCGAGGAACACTAGACACCGGAGAAGGCAAATCACAAAGCTTCGACAAAAGTCTCAGTTGCGACGGCTAGACCTAATTCTCCTGAGTTTCTTGCCAATGGAATTCACTCTATACCAAAGAGTTTTATCATAATTAGATATCTGTGTATTTTCACTGTTTAAAGTTATTTCTGAAATGCAATTTTTTCTCTATGATAAACTAAGTCTACCTTTATAATCCAAAAAGATATCTACACGGTCAAGAAAATCTAATATGCAATCTTAAATGTTAGAGTGTTATTTATATAAAGTTTCTTTCTCCAATCGAAAGATTTCTCCCGTTATCCTTCTATTATACATCTTTCGTAGTGCAAGCAAGTTTAATCATCTTCTCGAATGAATTTCGATCAAGAGGAGGGATTGAATTTTTTTTTGTCAGGTCAAACCCTCCTGTTGAAAAATATATTAGCCATTAAAAATATAAGAGAATATCCATTTTTTTACTGAAGAATTTATTAATCCAATTTTTTACTCAAAAAAAGAATATTATCAAATGATTCTTTTTTATTTAGTTAATACTCCTTCCGTTTCACTATAGGTTTGCTCTTATTCAATGCAAAAATGAAAAAAAATATATTAGTGTGCTCTTATTTAATGTACAATTTTTTAAATAAATATGATTTAAAAAAAAAACATCTATTGGTTAGTTAAAAAGATAAGAAATAGATTATATGTAAAAAATTATGTTGGAAATGTAAAGTGATACATTTTTAAAACAAGTAAAAAATGGTAGAATATCATTTATTTAGAAACAGATAAAGTAGTTGTTAGTAATATCTTCCAACTTATTAAAATTTAACAATCAACCCAACTATTTTATGTTTAAAAATGCATAAAATATATTTTATGTAGACTAAACATTTATTATTCAAAATTCAATAAAGCATAGAAATATATAAGATATCATATTTTGTTTTAGTGATGAGCATTTGAATATTTCCTATAAATGATCAACTAATGTATTTTGCAATGAACAAAAAATTCTTTATCTTTGATTTTCTTAAATCGAACAAGAAAATTTTGAAATCAGACATCTTCATCTTCTGCAGTTTCAATATCTATGGGTAGAGCTTCTCTTCCAACTTCAATTGGTGAAATTTTCATTGTATGCAATTTTCCTAATTTAAAAACAAAATTATGCATTGAAAGAGCTATTTTTAGATTGGAGATGCCCTAATATATAGGTATGGTTTGTTTCGTGTTTGTTTTTGTGATTGGTTTTCCTCTAGTCCGAGTCTTGTGAATAGCTATTTTTTTAACTCAGCATCAATTTTTCATTAACCAAATGTGAATACATGATTACGATCTCAAGAATTTATAATCCAACATACAATCAACAAGATTTAGTAACGCCTAGAAACACTTAGACAGATCCTATACTACCAATCTATTCGTTGGTGTATTTTTCACGACATCCCACAGCCCCAGAGGAATTGTCTTTTGACCCCTACTTACACCACACAATACGAAAACAACGATATACACAACCTGACGAGAACCAAAACCAGATTCTAATGAGCAGGAAAGTGTCATAAAAAGACAAATCCATTGCGATGATTTGGAGCAATGTTTGGTCATAAGAGCAAAAGTCTCTGAATGTTTCACAGTTAAGCAGAACAAGATTCATTTGTTTGGGGTGGGTACTACTAATACACAGATCCTACTTCCATCCTGAGGTGTTCCTGGTATTGCCTCTTGAATCTTCTTCTTGATGGAACTGAAAACATTCAGGCTCGTTTGGCTCCACCTGGTGGAGGTGCTTTGCACGATATCAGATTAACACATGCAGATTCGAAGTTGGATCTTCATAGTCTGCAAAATAAAATATAGAAAAAAACAGCACAAAGGTTTTCTTAGATTTATTAGCTATGTTCTTTTTTTAGTTAAAGTCCTTTCATGTTATTTATAGGCTCATGGTGTTTTATTTGTAGCTCTACTTGTATGATGATGATGAATATTTTTTTTAGATTTGAAGATAGTTCAAGTTCTTTTCTGTTATATCATGGTGTTCTATTTTGTTATTTTCCTGATGGCATAGAAAGCTATTACTAGGTATTTAAGAATCTAGAGGCTTTTTGGTCTTTCTTATAGAGTATATATGTATAAAGAGTAGTTTAGACATTTATCTTAACCTACAATATTGTCTGTATTCTGTATATATACGTTCAGTACTCATACTAATAATATCATTCAGTTCACTAAACCTATATTGTATCAGAGCATTGATCCATAAAACCTAAACCTAGCTGTCATATTCAAACACACGTTCCCTCTTTTTTTTCTTTCTCATGTCGACGTCTCCGTCTTCAAGCACTGAAACTGTTATGGTTTCTGATTCATCAACCCTCTTGAATGTGAACATGACTAATGTCACTAAACTTACGGCTTCCAACTTTCTCCTGTGGAGTCGTCAAGTTCTTTTGTTGCTCGATGGTTATGATCTGTCGGGTTATCTTGATGGATCCACAGTCATGCCTACTCCGACAAACACCAACGATGAGGTTATCACTGCTAATCCTGCCTATGTTCTCTAGAAGCGCCAAGACAGACTGATATATAGTGCGCTACTCGGTGCTATTACAGTCTCGATTCAGCCGATCTTGTCCACGACCACCACATCGGCTCAGATATGGGAGACGCTCTCCTCCACCTACGCTAAACCTAGCCGCGGTCACATCCAGCAATTAAGACAACAGATCAAGACCTGTACAAAGGCCACTATGACAAGCAATGCCTACTTTCAGGGTTTCAAGACCCAGTTTGATCAAGTCGCATTGCTAGGAAAACCCTATGATCTTGAGAATCAGATTGAGTACATTTTAGAAGGATTACCAGAGAAGTACAAACAAGTTAAAGATCAGATCGAAGGCCGTGAGCACCCACCTTTGCTTACAGAGATTCATAAGAAGCTCTTGAATCCCGAGAACAAGCTGCTTTCCAAGAACTCCACCTCTGCAATTCTTCCGATCACAACAAATGTGGCCCAACATCGCAACTCCTCCCACAACAACAGCAACATCAGTCAGCGTCACTACTCTCATCCGTCTCGTAACCATACCAACAACAATCGTTCTAACCAGATTTGCAACAACAACACCTGTCTCAACGTAGTGACATTACTCCTCGTGTTATAAGGGCTGTTGCCAGCTTTGTGGCGTGCAGGGACATAGCGCTCGTCGTTGCTCGCAACTCCAGAGTGCTGCTGACTCCTACAACCAGAACTCACACTCCTACACACCATCTCCAAGTTCTTGGCAGCCTCGCGCCAACAATGTAACGTCTGCAGCCTTCAATCCGGGAAATTGGATACTTGACAGTGGGACGACGCATCACCTGACCACAGACTTGAGTAACTTGTCGTTGCATCAACCGTACACAGGGGGCGAGGAGGTCACTAATGCCGATGAGTCTGATCTTCCGATCTCGCATACTGGTTCAAAAACTCTTACCACTCCTAAACATTCCTTTAACTTACATGATATTATTTAGATACCAAACCTGCAACGCAATCTTATCTCTGTTTATCGATTGTGCAATTCTAATAACGTATCGGTTGAATTCTTTCCTGCTTCTTTCCAGGTGAAGGATCTCAAAACGGGGGTTTGCTTACCCCAAGGCACGACTAAAGATGAGCTGTACGAGTTGTCGGTTACCTCACCAAACACCATCTCGCTTTTTGCCTCCCCAACACCGAAAACCACTCTTTCTTCATGGCACTCCCGTTTGGGACACCCATCATCTCCTGTTTTAAAGTCAGTTATTTCAAAGTTCTTGTTGCCTATTTGATCTTCTTCTCCAAAAGAAACTCATTGTTCTCATTGTTTCATCAATAAAAGTTATAAACTTTCTTTTCATACAAATACAATCTCCTCCACTCAACCTCTTGAATACTTGTATACCGATGTTTGGACATCTCCTGTTCTCTCCATCAAAAATTTCAAGTACTACCTTATCTTTGTAGACCATTTTACCAGATATACTTGGATTTACCCCTTGAAACAAAAATCCCAAGTTAAAGAAACTTTCATCCCCTTCAAAGCTGTGGTTGAAAACATTTCGAGAAGCAAATCCAAAACATGTACTCCGACAATAGTGGGGAGTTCGTGGCCATGCGATCATTTCTGTCTGCTCATGGAATCTCTCACTTCACTTCCCCACCGCATACGCCAGAACACAACGGAATCGCTGAACGGAAACATCGACATATAGTCGAGACTGGCTTAACCCTTCTCCATCAAGTTGCGCTTCCTCCTGAGTACTGGACTTACTCCTTTGCGACGGCTGTTTACTTGATAAACCGGCTTCCATCACCAGTTATCGACAATCAGTCTCCGTACATGAAGCTCTTTCAGCGACCACCAAACTATCTCAAGCTTCGTGTTTTCGACTGCTTATGTTTCCCATGGCTGTGTCCTTACACTCAACATAAAATGGAGGCTCGATCACTACCGTGCGTCTTCTTAGGATACTCTCTCACGCAAAGCGCTTATTTGTGTCTTCATGTTCACACTGGCAGAATCTATACCTCTCGCCATGTTCAATTTATTGAGACGCAGTTTCCCTACTCTCAGCCACAACAATCACCAGATCCAAACTCAGAAACACCATCACCGGTGTATGCCCCACCAAATCAGATACCGCTCCCACCATCACTCGTACAGACATCATCGTCTACACCTCCGTGCCTAGATCCTCACCAACATGCTGAGTTATCTTCATCATCACACTAGGTAAAAACGGTTCAGCTAGGAACTAATTCAACAGATATGCTTATTGGTTCTGTGCAGGTACATGAAGAGAGCTCTAATATGGCGTCTGCAAACACCACCCCCTCCTCCTCGCAACCCACAACTCCACCTACAATCCCTTCCACCTCAACCATTGTACCTCCACCAGAACACTTCTTCACCACCTCTTACCAACGTCCATCCGATGCGCACCCGCGCAAAGAACAAGATCACAAAACCCACTAAAAAGCTTACCCTGCTCGCTGTCCCCGAACCTAAACCATATATACCCACAACTGTTGCTCAAGCTATGCGAGATCCGAATTGGTGCCATTCCATGGTCTCTACGGTCTCAAACAAGCACCCCGTGCTTGGTACCAGGAGCTCTGAAATTTTCTGTTACAAATGGGCTGTTGTAACTCTATTACAGACACATCAGTCTTCGTTTACATTCATCACAATCACATTGTCTACATTCTGTTTATGCGGACGATATAATCTTGACCGGAAGCAGCAGCACGGTAGTCAATGTCTTCATTCATGTCCTCGCAAACCGGTTCTCCTTAAAAGAGCCGACTGATTTATCTTACTTCTTAGGTGTCGAAGCGGCTAGAACTCCATCTGGTCTCCATCTCATGCAGCGCAAGTGTATCATTGACCTTCTCACCAAGATGAAGATGCTGGATGCGAAACCTGTTACCACACCGATGGCTGCTTCTCCTAAACTAACACTGCATACGGGTGATCCTCTTTCTGATCCATGCGAGTTTCGTGCGGTCTTAGGCAGCCTTCAGTACCTCTCTTTTACGAGACCAGATATCGCGTATAGTGTCAACCGTCTCTCTCAGTTTATGCATCATCCTACTGAGGCGCATTGGCAAACTGCAAAGCGTGTTCTTCGTTATCTTGTTGTGACAGCTTCTCATGGCATTCTTTTACGTAGAAACACACCATTATCACTTCATGATTACTCCGATGCTGATTGGGCTGGTGATACCGATGATTTTGTCTCTACCAATGCGTTCATTCTTTATCTTGGCACCACACCGATTGCATGGTCCTCCAAGAAACAGTCTAGTGTTGCGCGATCATTCACTGAAGCTGAGTACCGTGCCTTTGCCAACACTGCTGCCGAATTGAAATGGGTCTCTTCACTCCTCAGAGAACTCGGTATCACACTTACTCACCCTCTCGTGGTCTTTTGTGATAACGTTGTGCCACATATCTCACAGCGAATCCTGTCTTTCATTCACGTATGAAACATCTCGCTCTCGACTTCCACTTCGTCAGAGAACATGTTCAGCCTGGCTCTCTACGCGTCACTCATGTCTCCACTCAAGACCAGCTTGCGGATGCACTTACCAAGCCTCTGGCTCGTCCAAGATTTCTCGAAATGATACGCAAGATTGGAGTTGTTTCAATCCCTCCATCTTGAGGGGGTGTATAGAGTATATATGTCTAAAGGGTAGTTTAGACATTTATCTTAACCTACAATATCCTATGTATTCTGTATATATACGTTCAGTACTCATACTAATAATATCATTCAGTTCATTAAACCTATATTTCTTGTGGCAAAGAAATCTAACTAGTGTAGTGTCTGTGCGTCCTCCAAGTGCCATTGCTCTGAACTCACTCCCATATTGATCTGCTCGCTCGCAGTCATTAGCATTTTTTTAGCATTTAATTCTGCTACAGAGATCGCAACGTTTTTATCTCAAATATTTTGTGGAAGGAAATTAGCTTGGCAAAGACATTTACCTCTAGAATGAATGTAAAGGTCAGTGAACTGCCATATTGTTGAAATAGAGGCTAGTTTCCCATAGGAAGGATTGCAGAACCCAACATCCAAGTAGTAGAACCCTATCGCTAGCTTTTCATGATCGTTCGAAATCTTGAACTAATTGACTATAGAGTGTCTGCGAAGATACTAGAGCTCGAAATTTTGAGCAGAAGATCTTCCATGGATGTCTGAATTGGAGAATGTACACGTTGGTTCTCCATCAAGTAATATTCGAACATAAGCTTCATGTGTGAGAGAAGCATGTAGTTTTTTTTTTCTTTTTTTTTGCTGTAGTTGCCGTGAGCACTAAGGGTGGGCATATCGGTTTAGTTTTGGGTTCAGTTTGGTTTGGTTAATTTGAATTTGATAAAACTCTTCTAATCAAAACCGAAGTAGCTTTGGTTAGGGTTTGGTTTGGGTTTAGTTTGGCTCGGTTTAGTTCAGTTTGGTTTAGATATAGTTCAGTTCACTTTATTATAGTTTGTTTTGGTTAAGTGTAGTTTGTTTGGTTATAAAATATGTTGGTATTAGTTTGATTAAAGAATAAGCAACTTATAAAAAGTAGACTAGAATAGAAACTTTGGTATTAATACAATACTTGGGTATTACGTTTTAGAATTAGAATCAGAGAATATACAATAGTATTATTTACATCATATTTAGGAAGTTAAAAAATATTGAATTTAAGAAGAAAAAAAATGGAATTTTAACTAAAAATAAATCCACAATATGTCTATATATATATATATATATATATATATATATGTACACATATATAATTTATAAATAGATAAAAACATATTGAGTTGTCGATTTGGTTCGGTTTAAAACTTTCACCAAACCAAACATTCAGATTGATTAAAACATGAACCAACTGAGTTATGTAAAGAACATGGCTTGGTTTGGTTTGGTTTAAGTTCGGTTCGGTTGGTTTCGGTTTGGATTTTTTTGCCGACCCTTAGTGAGCACAAAAGAAAATAGAAGTTTTCTTAGATATGTGAAGAGGGAAATGAAGAGCTACCAACATAGATTGGCAGAGGCGTAAAACCACCACGTATCGTGAGTCCTCATAAGTCATAACTCAAACTGTACACATTATCAAGGTCCACCTTACCGAAGTGTAGATGGTAGTCTTGAAGGTTATCATCACACCAAGCTGAAGTGAAAATTACCTTTACGATACCTGAATGTATGTCATATCCAGTGGCTGCCTTGAAATAATGATCTTCCTTCAACTTGTTCTTTTCTGTAGAAATAACCATCTGAAACTCCTGAATTGCGTTTTCTAAAAAGAGTAAAAGCAGAGAAATAGAGAAACCTTAAAAGCTTGAAGATAATGACACCCAGGTTAATATTTCATAGCTTTTCATTCTTTTCCATTTCGGCATTACAATAAAAATATATATATATATATATACTTCTCCCTCTTCATCTTTCTCTTTCTGCTGTAATAGAATCTCTATTGTTGCGATCTTAACTGTGAGCTTCTGTAATCATTGGAGATAGTGAATTCCTGGTTATCCTAAAGGAGATGTATCCGGGTTGAAATGAAAACTCTAAAAACTTGTTCTTATCTTTCTTTCTTCCTTTCATCTATGTTTTTATACATGTGTGTGAACTGGAGTCGTGATCTGATAAACACACGAGAGATACACAAACAGTGAGTCGGATTCTTCTACGTCACTATTACAAGCATCTTTAAAATTACTGTTACTAATAATAGTTTCATTTCCACATTGGCCTTCTCCATGTTAAAACCAAATATAATATTGGTGTAAAACCCCTATTTACTAAATAGTTTCGTACAGTTTCACTATATGTAAATTTTATATTTTTGCACTTTCGATATATACATAACATCTTATCGATTTTCTGCGTTAGTGATGTACTACGAAATTTTTTAGGTATAGCCTTGTTTCCACCTAAAATACCAGTTTCACTAGTAAATTCGTTGTAAAGAAAATGTAAAACTTTTGAACAAAAAAAAAAGAAAAAAAAAAGAAAATGTAAAACTTAGCCTGTAAAGCACACTTGAACTCCACCACCAGTGCATCTTGATTACTCACAACCAATATGTCATCAATATGTCACAACCAATATGTCATCAACATCTCTATTCATAGCTCATATCTCATTTTTCATTGCGTCACAAAACACCTGGAACTTCTTGGCCTCTGAATACTTTTGAGGAAAAAATTCATTGGTGATGATATTAATGAAAGCACGGAAAGGCTGAGATATATTTAAATAAAAAATATAATCAATCATGGGATAAGGGATTTCACTTGAAGTAGTATTACAATGAAAATCCTGCAAGTGTTTTGGTGGTTGTTTTTGTCTGTGAGATCATGATTCAGAAGGAACCAGAGTCTCAGAAGATGATGCATCACAAGGATGGTGCACATCAGAAGATGATGGTGCGAAAGGCACATGGTCATCAGGTTTTTCAGAAGAAGGAATATGAGGAAACAATGCTGATGTATCTTCTGATATTTTAGAAGATACAAAAGGTTATTTATCCTCATAAAAAAAGAACATGCCGAGAAATAGAAATGTGTGTCTTTATATCTAACAGCTTATAAACTTTGTAACCTATTTAGCTCTAGGTTCAAACTTATGTCTATTCTTAAGAGATGTAGAACTATAAAGGAGACAAGCAAAGCTTTTAAGAGACGTATAATCTGGTATCCTAGAGGTTGACTTCTCATAAGGAGATTTGTTCTTTACGACTGGGGTAGGTAATCTATTTATTAGGAATACAACAGTCATTACACAATCTCCCAAAAATTTTAAGGGAACACTGTGTTAGGAAATACGGGTCAAATTTTGCGGGAAATCAGAATTTGCGGGAGCGGGAAGACACACACAAAATTGTTAACGGAGTTCGGCCAATCGTGCCTACGTCTCCGGGACCTGCTACCGATCTTTTTATTATCACCGGGAAATTTTTTACAAGCTCTCAACACACCCCCGATCCCAAATACACTCAAGAAATTATAATAATTTCTTAAAGAAAAAAAAAGTTTTTTTTTTTTTTTTTTCTTTTGCTCACACGAGCTTTTCTTCCTCTTCTCTTTTTGTTCTCTCTTTTCTCTTCTTCTTGTTTTGGGATGGTTCTTCTCCTCACCATAAGCATGGTATTTATAGGAGATCATGAGGGGGTTGGTGAGCCAACAATATTGACAAACACAAGCTTCCTTTGTTGACAACAAGCTTCCATTGTTGACAAACTTAAGCTTCTTTTTTGGACTTTGGATTTTCACCATCTGTTGCCAACCACCAACCTACCACCAAAAACAAAACGTGATATTTGACCAACACACTGGATTGGAATAAGAGAGCCCTAGCTACATTCAGTATATGTCTGATAAGCTATTATTCATTTTCTAGCAAACAAGTTATTAAATTTCAGTTCATGTGCATTATCAAATCTATCGGAATTTCACTTTCACTTTATATTGACTCTTAACCATCTCTATAAACAAGGGAAAACATGCAAAACATCAGACTTAGACTTCATCAAATGGACCCAAGTCGCCCTACTGATGTCATCCACTACAGTTAAGAAGTATTTAAAACAATCAGTGGTTGGAACAGAAAAGAGACCCCATGTATCGATGTGAACTAATTCAAAAGGTTCATTGCATATATTTTCCATGGATTTAAAAGGTAGATGTTTTTGTCTAGATAAATGACAAATATGACAAACACGAGACCCAGTTTTATTCATATTCTTGTCACAAAGATTCAATAAAGACCATACTTGATGAGACAATCACAGGCAAGGTTAAGTTCGGGGACGATTCTCGAATCGATATAAAGGGAAAAGGTTCTATTAGTTTCATCTTCAAGGATGGCGTAAATAAGACCATGTCCAATTGTTGAGGAGAAGCATGAATACACAAGGAAAAGAAAGTTACCATGGCAGTAAAAATAAACTGTAATGGTAAAAGTAAAAATGACACACAAGGTAACTCCTATTACCTTAGGCATGGAGTGATGTCATGGTGACCAAGAAGTGATGAAAGGGGATGAGCTCATGCTGACCAAGAAGTGATGTAAGGGATGAGCTCATGCTGACCAAGAAGTGATGTAAGGGATGAGCTCATGCCCACCAAGAAGTGATGTAAGGGATGAGCTCATCCCCACCAACTCATCCCCACCAACTCATCCCACCAAGAAGTGATGTAAGGGATGAGCTCATGGTGGCTGTCAACAAGCATTGTTTATTATGAATATCTTGAGTGTGTATACTTTGTAGTTTCTATAAATAGGGGGGGCAAGATGTAATCAATTTCTCACACACAAAAATGAAAAACATGTTCTTCTCCATTCTCATTCTCTCTCAAATCGCAAACTCCTTCTCTGATTGATCATCTGTCAAACTAGTACATTCTTCTTTGTATTACTTCCGCAATTAAGCCATTCTCACATGGTATCAGAGCTTACCACTCTTGAGACCTGATTATCTCTCTCATTCTCTAACATACTTCCGCAAACCCCTTCATCTAAGCATCCGCAAGAATGGAAAACTCATCCAAAATCTCTATTCCGGTTACTCTCAAAGGAGTAAACTATCTCCTATGGTCTAGACTGGTGAAAACAGCCTTAGGAGGAAGAGGTCTCTGGTCATATGTGACAGAAGACAAACCATCTAAAGAAACCGTCCAAGGAGGGGATGGTAAGGAAGTGGTGGTGGCTAGCAAGGACAAATGGGATCAGGAGGATCTCTTGGTGTTGTCCATCATTCAAAGCAGCCTTGAACCATCAATCTTGGAAGGTTACTCATACTGTGAAACTTCCAAAGAGTTGTGGAACACTCTTCAAAAGGTGTATGGCAATATTTCAAACCTTAGTAGAGTATTTGAAGTCAAGAGGGCTATAAACTCACTCCACCAAGAAGACACGGATTTTAACCAACATTTCGGCAAGTTCCGAGCCTTGTGGGCTGAAATGGAGATGCTGAGGCCAAGCACCGTGGATCCAACTATCCTGAAAGAAAGGAGGGAGCAAGACAAGGTGTTCGCTCTACTCCTCACACTGAACCCCGGCTACAATGACCTCATTAAGCACTTACTAAGAGCCGAGAAGCTACCAACCTTGGAAGAGGTGTGCTCTCATATTCAAAAGGAGCAAGGATCCGTAGAACTCTTTGGAAGAAGAGGAGACCTTGTGTTGGCAAACACTGCTGAAGGAAGTGCAAACAAGAGTTACTACAAACCGGATGACAAGAAAAGTTGGGTATGTGATCACTGTAAGAAGAAAGGGCACGGGAAGGACAAATGTTGGATTCTTCACCCTCATCTCAAACCACAGAAGTTCAAAACCCCTTACTATAATGCCAGAGCCAACTTCTCTGATAACATAAATGAATCAACTACTACTCGGTCCATGACATCCACTTCAAGCAACAATCATGCCGAGAAAGGAAAAGCACTTGCATCCAGCAGCACCGGGAGTGTAATAACCAACCAGGATGAGTCCATCAGGCGTTCTGACATTGAGAACCTCATCAAAGCCCTCAAAGATAACTCTGGTAACATTCTTGGTACCTCTTTACATGCTTATCATACGGGTCACTCCTTGAACGCTAGCACAAATTCAAAAATAACTAAACCCTTAGTAATTGATTCTGGAGCTAGCCACCACATGATTAGTGACCAAGGATTGATTAAAAATATTGTTCCATCACTAGGAAATGTCCTTATAGCTAATGGCGAGATGGTGCCAATTAAAGGGATTGGTGAACTTAGGATATTTGAAAAAGATTCCAAAGCTTTCTATATGCCTAATTTCACATCCAATTTGTTATCTGTAAAAAGAGTGGCTACTGATTTAAATTGCAATGTTACCTTCACGCCTAATGATGTCTATTTTCAGGATATTGAAACTAGTAGGTTACTTGGCAAAGGTGTAACCAAAGGAGACTTGTATTTACTTGAAGACACTATGCCAACAACCGATTTATCTATTGCTTTAAGTTCTTGTTTTAACTTCCCTAAAGATGTCATGTGGCATGCTAGATTAGGACATCCTCATTCTCGTGCCTTGAACATCATGCTACCTAGTATTTCCTTTCAAAAAGTGTGTGAAGCTTGTATTCTAGGAAAACATTGCAGAACCGTGTTTCCTAAGTCTAGTACTATCTATGAATGTGCCTTTGATTTAATCCACTCTGATGTATGGACTGCACCTTGCACATCTAGAGAACTCCATAAGTATTTTGTGACATTTATAGATGAGAAAACTAAATACACATGGATCACTCTACTTAAATCAAAGGATAGGGTATTAGATGCATTCATAAACTTCCAAAATCATGTTTCTAACCATTACAATGCAAAGATAAAGATTTTGAGATCAGATAATGGTGGGGAATATACAAGCAATGCATTTAAGCATTACCTATCCAAGCACGGAATGATTCATCAAACAAGCTGCCCATATACTCCTCAACAAAATGGTGTGGCCGAAAGGAAGAACCGGCACCTTATGGAAGTAGCCAGAAGCATGATGTTCCACATGAACGTACCAAAAATGTTTTGGGGAGATGCCGTGATGACTGCCTGCTATCTGATCAACAAAATACCAACCAAGGTATTGCAGGATCAGTCGCCACATGAGGTATTAAACAAGAGCAATCCATCTATAGATCACCTTCGGGTATTTGGTTGCGTGTGCTTTGTGTTAATACCAGGAGAGCAAAGGAACAAGCTGGAACCGAAGAGCACCAGAGCCATGTTTATTGGCTATTCACCTCAACAAAAGGGATACAAATGCTATGTACCGGAGACCAGGAGGGTCTTAGTATCCAGAGATGTGAAGTTTGTTGAGTCAAAAGGTTACTATGAAGAAAAGAGCTGGGATGAAGTGAAAGACTTGTCGCAATCTGCCTCAGACAGAGCTGAGAATTTAAGAAGAGTCATGGAAAACATTGGCATTACAATACCGAGAAGAGAAGCTGCAGTTCAGCCTCCATCCACCCGCCCAGACCCAACCGGAGAAATGGACCAGGAGGGACCTTTTAATGAAGGTACAGAGGACGCTCCTCTTGATCCTGAGGGGGGGAATCAAACTGAGTCACAGCCGGACAACACAGCTACTCATGATCAAGAAGAGCAACCAGAAGAATCAAGAGACAATGAAGATCAACCAGCGGATGATGGAGCTACAACAACTGAGGAAACTGTCCAACCACTAAGAAGAAGCACTAGGATCCGACATACAAGAGTGTACTTCAACTCACAAGCCGTGGCACACCGTTCACAAACTCCATGTTCCTTAGTAGAGTTTCCTGCCAGCCACCAAGCCTTCATGACTAGTGTGGATCAAGAATTTATTCCAAGAAAGTATGAAGAAGCTATGGAGATAGATGAGTGGAGGAAATCAGTGGAAGATGAAATTGGCGCCATGATCAAAAATGAAACCTGGTTTGAGTGTGAGCTTCCCAATGACAAGAAAGCCGTGACAAGCATGCTACTGTTCACCATCAAATACTTAGCAAATGGGAAGCCAGAGAGGAAGAAGACACGGCTTGTGGCAAGAGGCTATACACAAGTATATGGAGAAGACTACCTTGAGACATTTGCACCAGTAGCAAAACTTCATACCATCAGGATTCTCTTGTCCATTGCCGTGAACCTAGAATGGGATCTTTGGCAAATGGATGTCAAGAATGCGTTTCTACAAGGAGAGCTTGAAGATGAAGTGTATATGAGACCACCACCTGGTATGGAAGGCATGGTAAAACCTGGAAATGTTCTAAGACTAAGGAAAGCTATCTACGGGTTGAAGCAATCTCCAAGAGCTTGGTACCATAAGCTAAGCACAACCTTGAATGGAAAAGGATTTACAAAGTCTGAAGCTGATCATACCCTTTTCACCCTCACCAGCAATCAAGGAATCATTGCCATACTGATCTATGTAGACGACCTCATCATCACCGGCAATGATAAGAAAGGGATTGCATCAACCAAAGAGTTCCTCAAGGCAAGCTTTGACATCAAAGATTTAGGAGAGCTAAAGTATTTCTTGGGCATTGAGATGTGTAGATCCAATGAGGGTCTGTTCATGTCCCAAAGAAAGTACACACTTGACATACTTAAAGAAGCTGGTAATCTAGGAGGAAGAAAAGCCAAAACACCATTAGAAGAAGGCTACAAAGTAATGCGTGAGGGGGAGATAGAAGATAAGCCATATGAAGACACAAAACACTATAGAAGAATGGTGGGGAAGCTAATCTATCTAACCATCACAAGGCCGGATGTGTGTTTTGCTGTGAACCAAGTCAGTCAGCATATGCAAGCACCAAAAATGTATCACTGGAACATGGTGGAAAGGATTCTAAGATATCTTAGAGAGGCACCAGGGCAAGGAGTTTGGCTAGGCTGCAACAATAGCACTGAGATCGTTGGGTATTGTGATGCAGACTGGGCTGGAGACAGAAAGGACAGGAGGTCTACTACAGGATATTGCACATTCATTGGAGGCAATCTAGTCACTTGGAAGAGCAAGAAGCAGAAGATAGTCGCATGTTCCAGTGCTGAAGCGGAATATAGGGCAATGAGGAAGCTCACCAGCGAACTGATTTGGATAAAGAACCTACTAATGGATTTGGGAATTGAGCAAACCACTCCCATAACCATGCATTGTGATAATCAGGCGGCTATCCACATAGCTTCCAACAATGTGTTCCATGAGCGGACTAAACATATTGAAGTGGATTGTCACAAAGTTAGACAAGCCGTGGAGCAACAGATCATCTTGCCATGTTATACACGAAGTGAGGAGCAACTAGCAGATATCTTCACCAAAGCTGCAAACCAAAAAGTCTGTGAGTTCATTCATTCAAAGCTTGGACTCATGGAACTCCCATCTCATTAAGTCTCCCCTTCATGAAGTGTTCTACTCTTTTTCCTTGGCTGGGGTTTTATCCCATGGGGTTTTACCTGGCTAAGTTTTTAATGAGGGAATGCTTCATGACTTCCAAGCTTGACTTGTTTCATATGGTCAAGCTTGAGGGGGAGTGTTGAGGAGAAGCATGAATACACAAGGAAAAGAAAGTTACCATGGCAGTAAAAATAAACTGTAATGGTAAAAGTAAAAATGACACACAAGGTAACTCCTATTACCTTAGGCATGGAGTGATGTCATGGTGACCAAGAAGTGATGAAAGGGGATGAGCTCATGCTGACCAAGAAGTGATGTAAGGGATGAGCTCATGCTGACCAAGAAGTGATGTAAGGGATGAGCTCATGCCCACCAAGAAGTGATGTAAGGGATGAGCTCATCCCCACCAACTCATCCCCACCAACTCATCCCACCAAGAAGTGATGTAAGGGATGAGCTCATGGTGGCTGTCAACAAGCATTGTTTATTATGAATATCTTGAGTGTGTATACTTTGTAGTTTCTATAAATAGGGGGCAAGATGTAATCAATTTCTCACACACAAAAATGAAAAACATGTTCTTCTCCATTCTCATTCTCTCTCAAATCGCAAACTCCTTCTCTGATTGATCATCTGTCAAACTAGTACATTCTTCTTTGTATTACTTCCGCAATTAAGCCATCCTCACACCAATGTCTATTTTATTCCGGCTCTTAAAGCAATATTCCATACTTGATGAGACAATCACATGCAAGGTTAAGTTTGGGGACGATTCTTGAATCGATACAAAGGGAAAAGGTTCTATTAGTTTCATCTTCAAGGATGGCGTAAAGAAGACCATGTCAAATGTATATTTTATTCCAGCTCTTAGAAGCAATATTATAAGTTTGGGTCAGGCTAGTGAGGCTGGATGCGAAGTCAGGATGAAGGATGATATCTTGAATTTATATGATCGTGAGGGAATATTACTAATCAAGAAAAATAGAGGGAGAAACATGTTATATAAAGTGTCACTAGCAGTAGAAAACACGTCCTGTCTACAAGTAATATCATCAATTGTGTCTAGTAAATGGCATGCGAGATTAGGCCATATCAACTTTGCATATTGATTTCACTGTTTTTACACAGGCCAATTAACCTGAAGTACCAGCAATACCACAATCGAATGGTATGTCGTTGTAGCACTTCAGGATCGAATCCACAGAGACCAACGGTTACACGACGAGGATGCGAGATGAGAGTTAAGCTAAGACTAAACAGATGGATTTTTGGTTACTAAAACTAGGCCGGAATGAAATAATGCAATGCGATGAAAATAATGCAGAAAGTGTTAATGTGAGAGAGCATTGGGCAAGAGGAAATCGCGGGGACTCATGGCTATCAGACACGGACATAATCAACCTACTTCCGTAGAGCTAATCATTTATTGCTAGCAAGGATTGTATTAAGAACCGTCTAGAACTCAAACACGATATTAGAATTAACCTACTTCCGCAGCGCTAACTCTCTATGTTATAGAAACTTCCACACTAACTTCCGCTGAGTTTCAATTTCTAAACAAGCATTAAGAACAGGTTCGATATGTTCACAAAGCGCAATAACATCAACTTCCGAGGGTTAAGGACACTTTGCTCATCTAAAGTCTTTTCGGGAGTTTAAACTATCACTTTCGGTGCATTAAACAACCTTATATCATGAACTAGGTGATCAATCCAATTCAAGCAGTAAGAAATCCAGTAGATGAAGAACCAAAACGTAAATCCCAAGAATCTAACAATCCTAAATCAACAAACCATGAAATCCCTTTGAATCCTAACACCCAATTGCGCAAGCTACTCAAACATCAACGAAATTAAGATAGAAAACATGAATATATACAACTGATCCAGAGTTCAAGAGATTTCTCAAAGAGAAACTCTATCCCTCAAGATCTTCTTACAAGAAGTTCTAAAGAACAACAAGAGAAATCAAAAGTTTTAAAGAGAACAAATCTCTCAAATCTCTTTCAAGATCGCCCCTGGTGTTTTCTCTGGCTTCTCTGGACTTCAAAGAACAAGAAATGAAAAAGCTTGGTCGAAATTATTAGGTGGAAGTGGGTAAAATGAGTGCAAAACTCGTTAGTGGTTGGTGGAGCCGGAGACGCCAAGGATCGGTCGATCCAGTCGGCATGGATCCCTCGATCCCTGGTAGGATCGGTCGATCCTATATCCATGGATCGGTCGATCTGGCACAGATCCCTCGATCCATGTTGTATGGATCCCCCGATCCCTGGTACAGTTCTGCATATTTCCTTGTTCTTCCCTTCTTGTGCCCAAAACTCCAAATTAACGCTTTGCGACCTGAAAAAGAACTAAAGACAACAAAAAAGACTCGAAATACTCTATAATAACATAAACTAAAACCGATAAAAACACGACACATCACATATATAAAGCTCATGGTCGACAAAGAGCTTGTTACAGGGATACCTAAGATCTCGATCACAAAGAATATGTGTGTGTCATGTCTACTTGGCAAGCAAACAAGGAAACCCTTTCCTCAACAAACGAGTTTTCGAGCTTCACAAAAACTGGAGTTTCTACACGGTGACCTCTGCGGTCCAATCAACCCACAAAGGATCGGCCAAAACGGGTATGTATTTGTGATAATACATGATCATTCACGCTATATGTGGACACTGTTATTGAAAGAGAAATCAGAGGCATTTGAGAGATTTAAAAGGTTCAAGCAATTAATAAAACAAGAAATCCGTACCTCTATAAAGACCTTTCGAACTGATAGAGGTGGAGAATTCACATCTCTAGAACTCAATAAGTATTGCGAGGAAAAGGGCATCCAAAGACACCTTACTGCTCCATACTCTCCACAACAGAATGGAGTAGTCGAGAGGCACAACAGAACGATACTAGAGATGACGAGGAGTGTTTTAAAACATATGAATGTTCCAAACTATATGTGGGGTGAAGCAGTAAGACATGTTACTGATCTCGTCAACCTCACTGTAACAAGGAATTTAGCAGCAAAGACTCCTTACGAAATGCTTAAAGGAAGTAAACCAAACATATCTCATCTACGGGTTTTTGGTTGTGTCGGCTACGTGAGAATTGAGTCACCACATAGAAAGAAATTGGATGATCTGTCTAGAGCTTTAGTTCACCTCGGTAATGAGCCAGGAAGTAAGGCTTATCGCATGTTTGATCCAACTACAAGAAAGATCACGGTTAGCCGTGATGTAGTATTTATGGAGTATGAAAGTTGGAGCTGGAATATGCATGAAACATGTAGTGATACGAGTTCGTTTAGCATAAACATTGGGGAGTTCGGTAACAGGGGACTCAGAGAGTTAGAGTCTCCCGTGAGTGACAAGCATAGTAATAATTACGAGGAAATAGAAGAAGCCGATGATAAAGAAGATAGGAGTGAAAACAATCTTGAACCCGATGTCGTAGAAGTCTATAAAGATGATACACAAGAGCAACCTCAACTGCGTAGGTCAACAAGAGATCAACACCAGAATACTACCTATCAGACTACATCCTGATGGCTGATGCTGAATGCGAGTTACTTCTAGTGTCAATTAACGAAGAACCTTGGGATTTCTCTGAAGCCAAAGGAAAGAAGGTGTGGATAAACGCTTGTGAAGACGAGATAGAAAGCATTGAAAAGAATCACACTTGGTCTCTGGTCGAATTACCTGTAGAAGCTAAGCCGATAGGGCTTAAATGGGTGCTCAAGATAAAGCGTAATCCTGATGGCAGTGTGAACAAATATAAGGCAAGGCTCGTAGCAAAGGGTTACGTACAAAAACATGGTTAGATTATGATGAAGTATTTGCACCTGTTGCTAGAATAGAAACAATTCGTCTCATTATTGCTCTAGCTGCGTCACATGGTTGGGAAGTTCACCATCTTGATGTGAAAACTGCTTTTCTACATGGCGATCTCAAGGAGGAAGTATATGTGAAGCAACCAGAAGGTTTTGAAATCAAAGGAAATGAGGAAAAGGTATACAAGCTTACTAAAGCTCTCTATGGATTAAAGCAAACTCCTCGAGCTTGGAACTACAAGTTGAATCAGATACTCAAAGGTTTGAATTTCACGTGATGTACTAAAGAGCCTTCATTATACTCCTCTGTTTCTAAATAAGTGTCATTTTACCATTTTTTTCTTGTTTCAAAAAAAGTGTCACTTTACATTTCCAATGCAATTTTTTCCATATAATCTCATTCTTGTCCTTTTAACTAGCCAATGGATGTTTTTAAAAATCATTTTTGTTTAAATAAACATACATTTAAATAAGGGCATAGTAGTATATTTATTCATTTTCTTAATATGTGTGAAATGTGTCTAAGTGACACTTATTTAGAAACAGAGGGAGTATCAAAAGAAATGAGGGCAACAGCTTCATATAGTAGCTGTGTATGTGGATGATCTTCTTGTAACCGGCTCAGACCTAACAATGATCGGGGAGTTCAAAGATGAAATGTCAACTAAGTTCGATATGAGCAATCTAGGCAAGCTCACGTATTACTTGGCATTGAAGTGTTACAACATGAATATGGCATCATATTAAAATAGGAGCGGTATGCGTCAAGGATTGAAGGTTGTAATCCTACTCATATTCCCATGGATATGAACTTAAAGTTGTCAAAGGCTGGTGATGAACAAAACTTCAACGGGAAAAAAGTATATAAGAAGTATTGGTTGTTTGTGTTACTTGATACACACTCGGCCTGATCTTTCTTACAGCATAGGGGTTTTAAGTCGGTACATGATCGAGCCTAAGGAGTCACACGAAGCTGCTTTGAAGCAGGTCTTGAGATATCTTCGTGGAACACTTACCTTTGGTCTCACTTATGGCCGAGCAAGTAACACAAAGCTACTAGGATATAGTGACAGTTTGTTGAGTGTTGATGTCGACGATGGAAAGAGTGTGACAGGACACATTTTCTATCTCGGTGAAAGTCCCATTACCTGGTGTTTGACAAAGCAAGAAAGTGTGGCATTATTTTCGTGCGAGGCAGAATTTATGGCAGCTACAGAGGCAGCAAAGCAAGCAATATGGCTTCAAGAACTTTTGAGTGAGATCATTGATGGCGAGAGTGAGAAAGTTGTTATTCGAGTAGACAACAAGTCTGCGATATCTCTTACCAAAAACCCTGTTTTCCATGGACGTTCTAAACACATTCACAGGAGATATCACTTCATAAGAGAGTGTGTTGAGAATGGGTTAGTGGAAGTGGAATATGTTTCTGGAGATAAGCAGAAGGCAGATATACTAACAAAAGGACTTGGAAAGATTAGGTTCAAAGAGATGAGATAGTTTATTGGAGTTCTAGATTCAGCTCAAATAACTTCAAGTTTAAGGGGGATAATGTTGGAGTAAGCTTGAAGTTACTAGAAGAAGCTTGATGACCTGGTGAGAAATCTAAACAAAGTCCTTATCCATTCGAGATGTAAGTTATGTTTTAGGAGTTATCTATAAGCATACTAGGATTAGGATTTGTGTTTAGCTATATATATACACCACAATCGAGTTAAGATTTGGTGTGAGAGAGTTTAAGATTAAAAGATTTTGAGTGAGTTTTTCCTTTAAGATAATAAAGAGAGAATTTGTGTCTTATATCTTAAATCAATTCATACGTTTCAACAATTTCAAGTTCAAGAGATTATTCGCTAACATTATTTGACAGTTTTTTTTTCCGAAATATCTATTTCTAAAACACTAGGTAAATCACCAATTACATCATCATATAAGTTTTAATTTATTAGATATGAATCATAAACTAACTGCAAGATATGTGGTATTGATGAATACTCTTTACAATACACGATCACAACGAACGGATCTGCCTACAGTACTCTAGAACTTCTGATTGGCTTTGCATTCTATAATATACAAGAAATTGCATTGTCTAAGACTCTAACCCAAATCCTTAGTATAAAAACCTTAACTAGTAGATTAACCTTTCAATTTATCAATTTTATTACTAAATAGTAAATAATCCAAAACACACAAATGACATATCGACTGAAATACCGTAACGTTGTAATGAATAGACTTTGCACTCAAGAAATTTTAAACATGCAATTGGACTCTAATCACAAACTTTTATTCAAGTCACACTCAGAGGTTTCTAGAAAAGGAAGAAACGAAGAACATGTCTGACACTACAAGGTAACTTCCAGATGGTGAGGTTTTATTCCAGCATATAGAATGTGTCCTATGATCTTGCCACCGACGTCTGGGAATGTCTTGCATCCAGGAAGAGAACTTACTTTGCCTGTTCTATCGACTTGAACTGGATACTTTAGAAGATGACCAGTCATCTCTGTGACTTCATCTGCTGCATACTGTCCCCAGTTGACCTCACTCAAATGCCTAACTCGTCTCACGCATTCCATGTTCTCTGGCTCTTCGAAACCTTTCTCTAGAAACCCTAGATGTTCTGCCCATAACGACATTCTGTATCCAAAGATCTGCAGCAAAACCATGTCTTAGAGGACCTAAATATAAGAGATAACTTAGAGAGCACGTTATGTATCTTGCATACCAATTACACGAAGCCATACATACCTGACCACGGGGATGAGAGCCTTTCTTAGCCCATGAATGGTGTGGTTGATACCCTCCCATGGCAATTTCAGTGTCTTTAGTTCCTTCCAAGGATCTCTGGTTGATATTTGCAGAACCAATTAAGACAAACTCATCGTCCACTACCATACCTTTGGAATGAACATATATCATGAATCTTCGACTCTTCAAAGCTTGCACCTGGATTATTTTGTTGTGAGAAACAATGCCGTTACAAGAGAGTCATCTATTCTTTTATAAAGATACCTGTGCGGCATTTTCCTTGGCATTGTTAGTAGGCGGGCATACGCTAATGTTTCCATCAGCAACCTCTCTGGTTCCAAGACAGAAGAAGTTCAAATAGTCTTGTGGCTCATACTGATCATCAAGTTTAGCTTCCACAAGTGCCTTGTAGATAGTTTGATACATCATCTTCATGGTTTTATACTACAGAGAAATTGAAAAGATCCTAGTGTAAAAAGAAGGCGAGATCCTTGTTATAGATAGATAGTTTAGCAAAAATGGACAAATCATTTACCTGCCAGTATAGAATGCTCTGTACAATGATATTTTTTGGGTCCCCTTCTGGCCACATTGGAATGACAATATAAGCAGCAAACTTCTCCCTAGCTCTAATCTTACTAGCAATCTTAAGCGCGATTTCCATAGGGATTAGATTATTAGCACCTGCATTTCCAGATACTCCTTGTAATATATTATTTACTGCACAAGTAGACTGAATTGGAGTTCAAAAGATTACAATTCCTTACCAACTTTACTTTTTGAATTCCAGTTGAATGATGATCCCCAAAAATATTGGTTCTCAATGTAGATGAAGTGCTGCGCAGATCTTATGGCCTTAACATAAGCCGCATGTATGCTCATGTCTATAAAAATATTCTTCCCACATAGAAGATTCTGTTCAGATATTTATAATCAGTATATTTAGAGTAACAACATTGTTGGTGATTGAAGGTATGATAAGGTTAAAAATGTTCAGAGTTGTGCTTACTTTTTCACTAGCTTCCTTTGAGTCCCTTGGAAACCCTTTGACTGAGGTTGAATCAATGGAACGAAAAACCTAAAGATAAATAGTTCAAGGAAAGAAATGAGATTAATCCTTGTCACCATCATATTTTTGAATTACCTGAACATGCCAAGACTCTGGATCATTCTCATTAGCTGAAGAAACTTCTGATGGTCCCAAGATATTTGGAATTTCGTCAATCTTAAGCAAAGCTTCCTCAGAAGACGATCTGTGTATCGAAAATATGTGACGTTTCTCTGAAGCCTTTAGCCAACGTTCTTCAAAACTAGCAAGCACGTCATATGCAGCTGGACCATCAATCTTGCTGTGCAGATCATGCCACGGTTCTCTTGGTCCATCATCATCAGTAATCTAATACCAAAAAAGATTATTACACTGATCAAAACTAGTACTCCCTCTGTTTCACAAAGAGTATCACTTAACATTTTTTTTTCTTGTTACACAAAAAAGGTTATTTTAGAATTTCAATGCAATATATACTTACTTTCATTTTAATATTAATTGCAAAATGCATTGATTTTATAAATAAATTTATTTATCTCAAACACTATTAGTTAAATAGATGTAATTAATAAAAATATAAATATATTTTAATTAATTTCTTAATATCTGTGAAAATGTCTAAGTGAAACTCTTTTGAGATGAGGGAGTTGTAAATAAAAGTGAAACCAAACAAGAATTGTCTTGAATGGCTAACCACAAAACTTTGGTTATAGAGGTCATCTATATGGAGAGTCTTTAATGTCCTAAAGAGAGGATGCTTAGGAGTATCAAAACGTCCTTTGCACACATCCATCCCTCCAACAAACGCTACGATCTTTCTTCGGCCCTGAGCTGCCTCAGCATCTACAATCACAGTTTTTTGATGATGTGTGTAGTAAGCTCCAACTTCCTGATCATCACAGTGACGTTCATATTTTCAGATGATTAAGCTATTCATACAATAGTTTAAACAGTGACGCAGTAATTAATTGAGCATCTTACAGTTCTTTTTACAAAGCTGTGGTGACCTCCACCACCAGATCTCGGACAAACAATAACTTGCACCAACGAGTTCTTGAAAAAATGGCGAGTCTCCTCATCGCTAGTGTTCATAACTCCGGCCTGCATACCACAGACATCAGTTGCTTCATATAATACATACTCACAGTTATTAATTGTAGAATATGTCATTGTCATATAACTCTTTTGCTATAATGTCAATCTACGATTACTATAGTTTATAAGAAATATGAAAATGATTTCCAGCTACACCGAATGAGAAACCACCACAAAACACATTTGTACAAACTATATGGATCACTTGAAACATTCATGAACTAATAAGTGTTATGTTGATAGCACCATCAACATAAATCTGATGGCCAAAAAAGTCTGTTGGATTTGGAAGCCGGCAACTCTCAATGATGTTTTGACATATTCTCACATGTTTTCAGATTGAGAAAAGATAGAATGTTAAGAAAAATAGAAAACAGAGTTAGACACTTAGAACATGATTATTGGGGTCTCTTAAGGGTCTCTTAAGGGGTGGGGGATCCACTAAGACCTAAAAAGAGATGTCTCTTAGATCACCTCCATTGGTGGTTCTTAGGGGAATTCTTAACCAAAATTAGTGGTGGGTCCCACCACTTCCCCTAAGAACCACCTCTAAAAATTCCCTTTTAAGAACCAATTCTTACACTGTTTTGTGGGCTCCACTGATACGTGGCGGTCCACAATTGGTTTGTTTATTTTTTATTTTTAAATCAGAAAACAAAAAAAAAAAATTTAAGAACCCCAATGGGATTCCTATGGATGGACATGCTCTTAAATCCCCTAATTAAGAGACCATTTTCTTGAGTTTTTGTACTGTTCGCGGACTCCACTGACACGTGGTGGTCCGCGATTGGTTCCTTTTTAATTTCTTTAAAAAATAATAATAAATAAGAATCTGAATAGGGTTTTTAGTGATAAAGATGCTCTTACTGTTCTAAATCCCAGAAAGCTCCTTGAATATGGATCATCCCACACCAAAACCAACACTCTAACACCTTCTTGAGATCTTTCTTTAAGCAACGCCCCTAATGTACCATCGGACTGATCATTATTGCGACGAAGCAGCCTAACCGGATGGTAAACTGACCAACCTGTGATATAAATCAGTTTCTTTGCCTGTCTAATACCATCAGCCATATCCTCCCAACACTTTCCATGTATATACTGCATCCCACCATCGAGATCTACACTTGGAAGCATCCCATCCTCAACATGAGCATCCTGATAAAGGGTAACTCTACCTCCTTTCCTTAAAGGGAAGTATGTACCTGGAACTCCTTCACACTCATTACCAACACCCACTTGGTAAATTTTCATCTTTTGAACTGGAGTGTATTGAATTGCCAAACTCAACAAAGCACCCTCTTTACATGGCTTCCCACTACTCTTAAGTACCGGAAACTGCCCTTCGATCTTATTCCCTGAACACAACGTCTCGGTTGGGATGTCAACAGCTCCTATGAACTTGGCTCCAACAAGGTCACTGTCTTTCAACACAAACTTAACCACCGTACCGTGGTGAGCCACAGGTACATAGAAATGCTGGTTCCACACAGGATTCTCATCGTTTTTTATCACAAAAGTTGTGCCAATGTCTGCTTTTGCGATAGAGATAATCACGAAAGGATCACTAGTACTGTTCTTCTGGTACCTCCGGAACCTATCCAAGTTTGGAAGATTTTTAGCGTCCTTGACCCATATGTCTAAGTTACCATGTAACAACACTACCCTCAAAGAGCTTGACATAGTACTGAATGATGCTCCCAAAAAAAAAAGAAAGAGAAAAAAGAACTAAATAAGGAAACTTTCAGTAGTTTGATACAAATTTGAGCCCAACCCACAACACAAAGAAAAAGTTCGGTGAAACCCTTAAGATACAGATTATGAATCAAGCAGTGAGCTCGTAATATAAGGTTTGTGTTGTCAGCCATACGTTGTTGACCGTTCCAACTTTAGCCATTGACACATTTCACCAGTGGTCCAGACTTTCAGTAAACCCTTCCTTAAATCGTATGGACGATACATTGAATGAAAATTATCAGCCATGGTCCCAGCCCCAGGTCATGATATGATTAATTGTACTGCTTACAAAATATACAAACGGTCGAGACTTAAAAATAAGTCGACTTGGGATATTCGGTGTTGCCGTGATGTCAAGAAAATAATAAAAACGTTTAACTTGACTTGGAAAGTTCTACGAGAATTATTTCTCTATTCGAAAAGTCAAGTGAAAAGTCAACTACATAAGAGTTTAAATGATTGGATAAGCAACTAAAAGGGAAAACACAAAACTGAAAGAACATTCACATATGTAAAGGTCTGTGTACGGTGTCTGTGTTGAGGATCGAGAGTAGACGATGGTAAGTCGTTGGTGATGTGGATTGGGCTTTAACTTCGGGTTTACACAAAGGGCTAAGTTATAATATTTATTGTTTAAAATTAAGGTTATTTTGAAAATGTAAATATGTGTTGTTTTCTGTAATTATTTTATAAAATAATTAGTGTATTTTTTGATGCTTTTAATAATAAAATGAATAAAAATTACAATTTTAATTTCAATTTTAAAAAGTATTAATCCAACAAACAGGACCTAGTAAGTATCCGTGTATTATAATCTAGAACAAGACATTCTGGAACAAAATTTCATAGAATTTCTAGTCTACTATATGCTTTCATGCACCAAATGGTTTGACAAAAATGTTCTTAGAAACACAATTTCACATTTGACGATACTATAGAGAAGGCCATAGACTGACACTCTAAGACTTTTTATAATTCATCTTTGGGACGACGTGATATTTCTCTACAAGTACTATCATATATCATTAAATGTTTTCCGAAGTATGACTTCGTGTTATATTATCCATGACAAAAAAATTAAATTTGAATATAAATTTTCATCCATATTCTCCCACGAGTATAAAGATAAAAATCGAAAATTCCATAAAATTGATTTATATTAGGTATTATTTTTAAGCAAACCAACAATTATAAGCTTTTTGATTGAAATTAATTTGGGTTTTTGTTCTACTCTAGATTTATTTTTGGTAAGGTATTACTTTGTATTGGCTTAGTTTTGTTTAGTTTATTACAAAATTCAAGATTTCAATTTTGCTTCAGAAACCGTGAAAAAAACCAAAATTAATGGAGAAATAGGTTTCGAACTTTATTTTCGGGATAAATAATGAACAAAACTTACGTTCACCCCTTAGGGTGAACCTTAAAATTCACATTACCTATAATAACCAATCAAAGTGTCATGTGATTAGAAAAAAAAACTTAGGTTCACCTCCCAGGGTGAACTTTTAAATTCGTCTCACCTATAATAACAAATCAAAATGTCATGTAAATTATTGAATAAAATATATTAAATATATTTTTCAAAAATCAAAATAGCTAAAAACAATAACATCAATTTTAGTGATGCTAACGCCATCAACTAAACCCTAAACCCAAACTCTAGACCCTAAACCCAAATCGTACACACTAAACACAAACCCTAAACCCAAATCCTAGACCTTATACCATAAACCCAAACCCTATACCTTAAACCAAACCGTACACCCTAAACCTAAACCCAAACCCTAGACCCTAAACTGAAACCTTATACCCTAAACTCAAACCCTAGACCCTAAATCCAAACTGTAAACCCTAAACACAAATCTTATACCCTAGATGTTTGGATTAATATTGATGTGTTTCTTTAGAGTTTAAGGTTAGGATTTAATGTTTGGATTTTGATTCTAGGGTTTGGGTTTAGGATTTAGGGTTTAGAGTCTGGGTTTAAAGTCTAGGGTTTGGGTTTAGGGTCTAAGGTTTAGGGTTTAGGGTTTATGATTTAGGGTCTACCGTTTGGGTTTAAGGTATAAGGTTTAGGTTAGGATCTAGGGTTTAGGTTTGGGGTCTAGGATTTGGGTTAAAATTTAGGGTTTGAGTTTAAAGTTTAGGATTTGGGTTTAGGGTTTACGGTTTGGATTTAGGGCGTAGGTTTTGATTTAGGAATTAGCTGGCATTGTTAAAATTGACGTTATTTTTTAATCTATACTGGTCTAAAAAATATTTAATAACTTTTATTCATTAATCACATGAACAAAACTTAAGTTCACCCCATAGTGCCTTGTGATTAATAAATAAAAACTATTAAAAATATTTTTATAGAAAAACCAATATAGTTAAAAAAATAACGTCAATCAAAACCTAAGACCTAAATCCAAACCGTAAAACCTAAACCTAAATCTTAAACCCAAATCTTAAAATCAAACCCTAGACCTTAAACCTAAACCCTAGACCCTAACCAAAACCTTATACCCTAAACCCAAATCCTAGACCCTAAATCCTAATCTCTGAACCCAAACCCTAGACCTTAAACCAAGACTCTAAACCCTAAATCCTTAACCTAAATCCTAGACTCTAAATCCAAACCATAAATATCCTAACCTTAAAATCTAAAGAAACACCATCACATTTAAGGTATAAGATTTGAGTTTAGGATTTACAACTTGGATTTAGGGTCTAAGGTTTGGGTTTAGGATATAGAAATTCATTTTAGCATCTAGGGTTTGGGTTTAGGGTATAGGGTTTGGGTTTAGGGTGTACGGTTTGGGTTTGAGTTTAAGGTCTAAGGTTTGAGTTTAAGGTATAGGGTCTAGGGTTTGAGTTTAGATTTAGGGTTTAGGGTTTGTGTTTAATGTGTACAATTTAGATTTAGAGTCTAGAGTTTGGTTTTAGGGTTTAGTTGGTGTTGTTAGCATCACTAAACTTGAAGTTATTATTTTTGGCTATTTTGATTTTCAAAAAATTTATTTAATATTTTTTATTCATTAATCTACGTGGTATTTTGATTGGTTATTATAATTGAGGTGAATTTAAATGTTCACCCTAAGAGGTAAACATAAGTTTTGTTCATAAATAACACAAGGTCATTTTCTAAAGACATTTGAAAATATACGATAGTACTCGTATGGAAATAGATCGTCAACCCTTCATCTTTAGTTAGGAGTTAAGTTACTAAGAACTAATGGTTTTTGTTTTAGTCAAACTATTGCGTTTTTGTTTAAGTTTTTTTCAACCACATTTGCCGGTAATCTAGACAAAGTGGTGAAAATAAATGATTTTAAGTTCAGGAGATGATTCGCTAACATTATAGGAGATTATTCGCTAACATTATTTGATAGTTTTTCTTTCAATATATATTTTCTTAAAACACTAGGTAAATCACCACGTCATTATATAATTTCTAATCTATTAGATATGGATAATAATCTAATTGCAACCTATGCGATATTGATTAACAATTCTCCAAATAATGATTATATGATGAAGTCTTCCCTGAAATAATTAGGGTTCTGCATATACAACATCTTTAATGGGCATGCTCTCTCTGCAACAAACGAATCTGGTATGCATTACTCTGAAACCCTGATTTGCTTTGCATCCTATAATATACAAGAAACTGTATTGTCTGGTACTCGAACCCGAGACCTTAATGTAAAAACCTTTAAACATTAACTAATAGGTTACCCATCTTCGACCTTTCAATTTATCTTTAATTAACCTTTCAATTTATCTTCTTCTTTTTCTTAACACAATTTTCATTGAAAACTCAAACATTCAAACTACAATTTAGGGAATGAGTTCAACCAAACTCTAACAGCATCAAACAACAAAGCATACAAGCTAAATGTAGAGCAACCTCTAAGATAGAAAGACATTGAATTCGAAGGAAGACCTGAATGCGTCAGAGCGAGAATCACAACAATGCCGGAGACTTGAAATTTAGTCACTTTGCGTGACATTAAGATCCAATCCGCACCTCGAAATATCATCAAAATGACATTCGTTGCATCTCCAGGCCCCGATCAGACCGCTCCACTAGATAACAAAACGGTTATAGATAAGGATACACACCTCTATTTAGTGTTTGGAGGGGAATCATTCCTCGTAAATGAGGCACGGGGTAATGCGGTTCACATCTCCGAAGAGATGGATGGTAATAATGAAGGCGATATAGATTGTCCCAGTGAATCCACCATTAAATGAAAACTCTTCAAATAAGAGAGATAAGCTGTTGTACGCATACCAGCTTCGGTAGTAGTAATCTTGGTGAATCCATCGAATATTACTAGTAAGTTTGCCAAATGGCCAAACTCCCCCCCCCCCACACAACTATTGGTTTTGAAGCTGTTGACCTGAGAATTAGAAAGTTCAGAACACTTGGGCTCAGCAGGCCCATTAACAGAACGTGGCCCATCTCAACTTCAAGGACGGGAGGCGGAAGAAGATCAGCGGCGTAACTTTCGTCCCTAAAGACATTCTCGTCCGAAGTTTAGAGGAGGTCAGCGACGTGGCGAGGGATGAGGGAGAGAGAAAGTACATGCCTTTGGCAAGCAGAAGTCTGTGTCTAGGCACCGCGCTATTTTTGGAATCCCACGAGCACTAGTGATCGAGATGTCGAAGTTTGTGGTCTGATGTTGTGCTTGCAAAGGGGTGGACGGCGAGTTCGGGCGAGGGTATTCTAACCGGATAGAAGCTTAAAGGGAGAGGTTGAGCTTCGCATATCTGAAATTTGAGACCACATGTCTGATATTTGGTGGAGGCGGACTGGCAGGAGTGCGACGGCGAGTATAGGCGGGACAAAGTATCACTAACGGGGAACCCCCGTAGTACATGGTGGTCGAAGAATCCTCCGACCAACAGAGAGTCACCAGCGCTAATGAAAAAGCATCTTGGGCTTGAGCGAAGGGGGACTGAGCAAAGACAGCGTAGAAGTTGATGGAGGAGGGGCCGGGAGACCCCGGAGAAGAGAACAGGTCCGGTAGGCTCCATACGAACATTCTCACGCAGAGGAGAAGCATTGCCGGATAATAAACCATAGAGATACAAGATAAGCACACACGAGATGAAAGGTCCTGACGCTGGAGAGCTCGAGCTCCTCTGGCGTCAGAGGGGGGGGTGGAAACGAGGCGGTTTTGAGAATCGTGCCTGGGAGAAACGGCTAAGAAAACTTCGGTTTATTGTGTCTGGTTAGGGAACGTTATTACTAAATAGTAAATAATCCAAAACACACAAATGGCATATCGACTGAAATACCGTAGCATTGTAATGAATACAATTTGCAGCTCATAAATTTTAAACCCACAATTGGACTCTAATCACACTTTTATTCAAGTCACACTCAGAGGCTTTTATTCAAGTCACACTCAGAGGTTTCTTAAAAAGGAGAAATATAGAACAGGTGTTGGCACTACAAGGTAATCTTCAGATGATAAGGTTTCATTCCAGCCCATAAAACGTGCCCAATGATCTTGCCACCAGCATCGGGGAATGTCTTGCATCCAGGAAGAAACTTACTTTGCATGTTCTATCGACTTGAACTGGATACTTTAGAAGATGACTTGTCATCACTGTGACTTCCTCTGCTGCATACTCTCTCCAGTTGAGCTCACTCAAATGCCTAACTCGTCTCACGCATTCCATGTTCTCTGGCTCCACAAAACCTTGCTCTAGAAACCCTAGATGTTTTGCCCACAGCGACATTTTGTATCCAAAGATCTGCATGAAACGATGAAATATGCAACAAAACCATGTTTTAGAAGAGATAAATATAAGAGATATTATGTTAAAAATTCCAGTGCGGAAGTGTGTTAACCGAAAACATACCTTAGCTCGATTTAGCGATGAACACTACTTGATATAATCGAGCAAGAGTCAGGGATGAATCACTGATGGAAATCAACCACTTGTCACAGTTCAAGTGCCCTGCTAGTTGATTCCTTGAAGCTTTCTCTCTAAAACATTTTACTCTCTCTCTCTCTCTCTCTAGATTTATCTTCTAATCACTTGGATTAATTGTTCTCTTCTCTCTACAATGTATTATATTTATAGACAACCAAAGGGTACATTGTGAAGAGTCACATATGTTTAAGGAAAAGATACATATGTTCACTAAGGAAGAGACACCAACAAAGAGACACATCTTTTAAATGAAGAGTTGCATAGGTTCATTTATGGAGTTTAATCAATAACCATTGGTTAACTAAACCAGATTGGTATGATGCCTAATCATGGGCGCAAACCAACCATAAACCAATATCTCCCACTCGCACATGATGGGGAGCATATCAACTACTAGAGAAATCTTAGGGATCAAGTACAAGAATCCTAACTCACAAATCATACGACAATTGAACCGTGCGACCCTTGCGAGTACACCTACACTTAGGAGCTAAATTATGCACCTGTTAGGGATACATACAAGCTACAACCCTAAAAAAACTTTGCTTTTTCATCATGTCTCGTTGTTCCCCCAACTCATTTGTCTTTTATATCGGTCTAACATACCTGATCCCTAAAGCATATATTAGACTTCTCTTACATCATGTGTTCACTATATCTAAACTCCAACTGAGTGATATAGTGGCTGGCCAGCAAACACATATGTTAATATAAAAACTAATAGTTTTCCTTTCCAATCTCATGTTCATCTGTTCCGAACTAACTGCTTTCCTAGCATGTTCCATAAGGCTAATTATTCCATCATCGTCGAAAAACATACTAAAGTAGCAAACATTAATTCTTTCCTTCAAGAACATAGCTGAAGGTTCAAGGGTAACCTTTGTAACCATAAATTGGTTGATAGGAACTCACATGCGAGGGATAGGGATTATAATAAAATAATCGCTTGCTTCCTATATCGTCGTAACTAGAACATATGGTATGGCACACATGTCATAGTGGTTAACTCTTCTCTGAAGAGCATGTGTCAATTATATAATCAAATACCACTATGTGGATCAAGCTACTATCAGCTCACTCTCTAGCGCATGATTCTATACTTATCCAGCTCTTCCAAGTATTCATAATTCTGGGACAATCATGATCGATACCAAAAACATTTCTCATCCTAACCTCTTGTTAAGGCGACAATGATAAGTCTTACAAGGCAAACTCCCACTAGCGCCCAACTAATCAAGTCTCATCTCAGCATTTCACTAAGAAATCTGAGGGGATTGTTCATGTGAGTGAACCAATCTCCTACTTGGTGACACCTTTTAACTTTTATGTGTAAGCATGCAAATCAAGTGTGGACCATTGTATATAATTAACGAAAAAACTTTATTTTAAAAAGCGTCAAATTCAAAATACAATGTCACATGGCAAATATCTACTAGTACATCCACTAAATTCTACGCAAACCTAAAGGTCGAACATGAGCAAGAAAAACATCGCTTGGAATGGGTTTAGTAAACAGATTAGCTACCATTCTGTGCGTAGATATGTACTTAAGAACCACTTCTTTCTTTGCCACAATGTCTCTCACAAAATTATGTTTAATTTCAATGTGCTTTGTCCTTCCATGATACTTGGGATCCTTCATATAAGCAATACAAGCTTGACTATCACAATGGATAGTCACAGGACACGAAGCCTCCGTAGTGACTTGTAAACTTTGTAAAAGTCTTCTCAGCCATACAGCCTCTTGCACTGATGCTGAACATGCAATGAACTCCGCTTCCATCGTTGATAAAGCTGTGCAAGATTGCTTTTTGCTACTCCAAGTAATGGCTCCATTACTCAACAAGAAAGCATATCCTGAAGTTGATCTACGCTCATCCAGATCGCCAGCCCAGTCGGTATCTGTATATCCCGTCAAGTGTAAATCACTTCCTTGATAGCACAAGGAATAGTCCATTGTTCCCTTTAAGTATATGAGGATCCTTTTCACTGCCATCTAGTGTTTCTTTCCAGGATTTAACTGGTAACGACTTACCAATCCAACCGCATAACAAATATCCGGCCGAGTGCACATCGTAGCATACATCAAGCTGCCTATGGCACTAGAGTATGGGACTCCTTCCATCTCATTTTTCTCATCACTAGTTTGAGGGCACATATTTAGGCTTAGGCCTTCACCTTTTGCGATTGGAGTTTCTATGGGATTACTATTAAGCATCTTAAACCTTTTAAGGATTGTACGAATGTATGACTCTTGTGACAGAGCTAATAATTTTCTTGATCGATCTCGGTGAATTTTAACACCAAGGACATAGTTCGCTTCTCCCATATCCTTCATCTCAAAGTGAGATGATAACCATTGCTTAAAGGTTATAAGAAACTCCATGTCATTTCCAGCAAACAAGATATCGTCTACATATAGAGAGAGAATTACAAAAGATTGTCCAGTGCTCTTGACATAGACACAATGATCTTCACTAATCATCGTAAATTCATAAGATGTTATAGCTCGATGAAAACGAATGTACCACTGTCCAGAAGATTGTTTTAAACCATATATGGAACGTTTGAGCTTGCAAACTTTGCGCTCCTGACCTTTTTCCACAAAGCCAACAGGTTGTTCCATGTAAACTTCTTCCTCTAGTTCTCCATTAAAAAACACAGTCTTAACGTCCATTTGATGTAATTCTAAATCTAATCCGGCAACTATGGCTAGAATAAGGCGAATTGAGGCAAATCTCACCACTGGTGAAAATGTTTCCTCATAGTCTATACCCTCTTGTTGAGTATAACCTTTCGCTACCAGACGAGCCTTATACTTATCTATGGATCCATCGCCTTTTGTTTAATCTTGAAAATCCATGTGTTTCCAATTGCTCGACGTTCTGGAGGAAGATCAACCAAGTTCCAGAATTGATTTACCTTCATAGATTCTAGTTCTTCTTTGATTGCAAAATTCCATTTAGTTGAGTTAGGGCAAAAGAGAGCATGTTGAACTGATTTAGGTTCTAACTCATCATGCAAGGCAACCATGAAAGCTTCCCCTTCAATATCAAATCGACGTCTAGGAATTCTTCCACGGTCACTTCTACGCACTTCAGACTCTTGTAATTCTTCTCTTGAGGAATTATCAACCAATGTTTCTCTCCCACTAAGTTGAGATAGTTCACGGGAACTTTCACCAACTTCCACAGATTGGTTAGAAGAAAAAACATTAGTTGGGTCAACCATCTCTTCAAGATGGAACTCCCTTTCAACCTCTCCCCTTTTAGGAAAATCACTTTCCAAAAATGTCACATCTCGTATTTCGATTTCTGTTACAGTTCCATCTGATTGTTCGCCAATGAGCACATAACCTTTAGAATGCTCAGGGTACCTAATAAAGATACACTTCTTTCCTTTAGGACCTAATTTTCCATGAGGATGTGAAGTATCACGAACAAATGCTGCCGACCCCCAAGGTCTCAGATGCATTAAATCAGGCTTTCTTCATGTTCATAATTCATACGGAGTGGAAGTAATAGATTTAGAGAGCACACGGTTAAGTATATAGGCAGCAGTTAATAGTGCATCCCCCCAATATGAAACTGGAAGATTTGCTTGCGCCATCATAGACCTAACCATTTTAAGAAGAGTACGATTTCTTCTTTCCGCTACACCATTTTGTTGTGGTGTATAAGGGGTAGTCAATTGTCTGTCAATACCCTTTTCATCACATAGTTTCTTAAACTGTTCAGATAGATATTCTCCTCCTCGATCAGTTCTCAAACACTTAATCGTCCTCTCCAACTGATTTTCAACCAATGTGTTATATCATCGAAAGCACTCTAATGCTTCTGACTTATGAGAAATTAGGTACACATGTCCAAATCGAGTGAAATCATCTATAAATGTGATGAAATACGAGGGCCCATGCCTCGCCCTCACATTCATCGGACCACAAATGTCTGAATGAATTAATTGCAATGGCTGATTAGATCTAGTTGCTTTCCCAAATGGTTTCCTTATTGCTTTTCCAGCTAAACATGGTTTGGTTCACATGTGTCAAGATTAACTCGGGTGAGTGTTCCAAGAAGACCTTCTCGAGCTAATCTATTCATTCTATCAACACCAATGTGACCAAGTCTTGAATGCCACACATTTATTTCATTATTACTAGAGGTTGTGACACATGAAAAACAATGATCATTATTAATAATATTTGTAGTACAATCAAGTACAATGAAACCATCATATGTATAACCAGAACCAAAAACATAGACTCTAGAGTAATGTATAAATACATATCATGAAAGTTCAAACTAAATCCTAACTTAAGTAAAGCTAAAACAGAGACCAAGTCCCGACGGATTTCAGGAGCATATAAGACATCATGTAATATGAGAGTTTTTCCACCACGCATATGTAGTTGACAAGTGCCGATACCCAGTACCGCAACCTTAGAATTGTTTCCCACATATAACCATCTTGTATCTTTAGGTATCCGTCGGTACTCCACAAATGCTTCTCGACTTCTAGCTACATGGTCTGTTGCTCCTGAGTCTACAATCCACAAAGGATTAGATTCTGTAAGCATTGCACAACTAGAAACATAAGCATATTTATAAGTGGAGTTTAAGGATATTACCTTCTTTGCCTCAGTGCATTCACGAGCAAAGTGACCCAATGAGCTACAGTTGTAGCATTTTATATTGGTCTTATCCTTCTTTCCTCCATGCTTTCCATGTTTAGCAAACTTCTTTTGCCTCTTAGGATCAGCTTGATTTAGAGCCTTGAATCCCTTGTTACCCCTTTTTCATTTCAAATCCTAGTTTGATTTTGTAAAGTTGGCTTCATTAAAAGGTCTAGCAGCCTCTAGGCGCTCATCCTCTAACTCAAGATGACGTGATATATCTTCAAATGTTTTAACTTTATCATTGTGTGTCATCTGAACCTTCATATGGTCCCAACTTCCAGGTAACGAGCGGAGAACCGCTTGGATTTGTTGTTCATTAGATATAATTTGACCAGCATTTTTGAGCTCTCTAATCATTTTTGACATGACTCTAAGATGCTGCCTCATCGTATGATTTGGGCGCTTCTTATAATCATTAAACTTTTAATTAAGTCTCATAAGTTTAGTTGCCGATGTGGCACCAAACTTCCCTTTCAAGGCCTCCCACATGCCTTTTGCAGTTTCATACTCTTCAAACTCACACATGAGATCATCATTCATACAACTTAACATAGTAATGCGAGCTATGTTATTCTTTTTCTTCCAGACATTATATGCCTCTACATCTCTCTCATGTTGAGTTGTAGTACCCTGCGCAGGCTCTTCCATGAGATGGAAAATTGTCTCTTTCACCTCTTGCTCTTTGAGGACATATTGGATTTTTCGATACCAAATATCGTAATTATCACCATCCAATTTCTCTCCTCGGTTGAGCTCAGCAATGATATTCTTACAAGCAGGCGACATACCTACTGGAACATCTTAGAGACATTAATTTATGCATACTTTAATTACATAATTAATCTTGCAATGAACATAAATTAAATCATAATAATTTGATTTAAATACAAGATCGAGAGTTTACTATGTTCCCAATCATCACCCATATTAAAATCTTATTACTATAAATTAATTTATATCATGCAAAATTTTAAGTTCTGAACACAATAGAACTCCCACTATATTAATTTCTAAACACAATAGAACTCCTACAAGATCAATGTATTAAATTAACATGAATTAACAAATAAAACATGTTTATTTACAAAGATCACTTAATTAAATAATACTTAACTAATTTAATTTATCACATCACATTTTTGATCAAAATAAATCTAGATTCTTCGTCAACTTAACCAAAAACGAATCTAGTTTATTTATTTTTTTCACTTTAGCTATATATAACTTATTTATGACCAAAACTTACTTTATTAATATATCTCTAAATACGTGTCCAAATTATGCGTACAAGATATCAAATGGAAGATAATTTCAAAAGCTATGCATAGAAATAAAATTTACGCAATTCCGATCTATAATCAGAGAGATATGACTGAAATAAAAATGCAATTTTCTGACAAATCCGAACGCGACTCGTTTCACGTTACTGTTCATCTTCTTCATTTCATTTTTTGTGTTACTGCAACACGGCCGAAACTTTCAACCCCTATATCTCTCAGAATACACAATCATATTTTATGTATAATATATCAATAGAAAGATAATATCAAGATCTACGCATAGATATAAAAAGTGCGATTTCGATCTATACTTAGAGAGATATGATCAAAACAATATTTTCGGTTTATCAACTATTTCTCTAAATTTCATGCAATATATTCCGGTTCTAAATATAATAATTTCCAGAAGAATTCATGACATTATGATGAACACATATGTAAAATTTTAGTTGATTTTATTGTGTATTCATGGATTCACCATTTTTAATTATTTTAATTATTAACCATTTTTCTTAATTCATCATGAATAAACTTAAGTAACCCATATTACTTTTCATCCTTGATTACTAAAAATGTTAATATGCCAGAACCGAATCCAAATGCTCTGATACCAATATTAGAAATTCTAGTGCAGAAGTGTGTTAACCGAAAACATACCTTAGCCCGGTTTAGCGATGAACACTACTTGATATAATCGGGCAAGAGCCGGGGATGAAATCACAGATGGAAATCAACCTCTTGTCACAGTTCAAGTGTCTTTCTAGTTGATTCCTTGAAGTTTTCTCTCTCTAAAACGTTTTACTCTCTTTCTCTAGATTTATCTTCTAATCACTTGGATTAATTTTTCTCTTCTCTCTACAATGTATTCTATTTATAGACAACCAATGGTTACATTGTGAAGAGTCACATATGTTTAAGGAAAAGATACATATGTTCACTAAGGAAGAGACACCAACAAAGAGACACATCTTTTAAATGAAGAGTTAAGTTTAATCGATAACCATTGGTTAACTAAACCAGATTGGTATGCTGCCTAATCATGAGCGCAAACCAACCATAAACCAATATATTATAGAAATTACACGAAGCCAAAGAAAGAGTTCTTCATTAGCATGCAAAATCTAATTGAAAAGTCTTTGGAAGATTTATTACCTGACCACGAGGCCGAGACCCTTTCTTAGCCCATGTATGGTGTAGTTGATACCCTCCCATGGCGATTTCAGTGTCTCTAGTTCCTTCCAAGGATCTCTGGTTGATATTCGCAGAACCAATTAAGACAAACTCATCGTCCACTACCATACCTTTGGAATGAACGTATATCATGAATCTTCGACTCTTCAAAGCTTCCACCTGGATTATTTAGTTTTAGTGAGAAAACAATGTCACTAATTAAAGCGAAGATTTCAACACACACACATAATACTACTGTTCTTTTGGCAGACGCAGCGTCTTGCGTCTGCGGCTGCGACTGAAGCTGTGTTAAACGTAGATTGTTGTTTTTCGTTTCACAGACGCAGGACGCAGCCGCAGGACGCAGCCGCAGATTGTTGTTCGTTTTGACAGCGCAGGACGTTATAGTTAACGCTGACGCTGAACGCTGATTTTATTGGCGTCAAAATTTTATCAACGCAAGAACGCATTGTTCAGACGCAGTAACGGTGTTAATAAAACAAACAAGCCTTAAAAAAATAGCCGAAGGTAGCTGCATCTGCCAAACCAACAACACTAATATATGTGAATATATACATACCTGTGCGGCATTAGGCTTTGCATTTTTCTTAGGTGGATTGCGAGAACTATGTTTACTAACTGTTTCGTCAGCAGCCTCTCTAGTTCCAAGAAAGAAAAAGTTCAAATAGTCTTGTGGCTCATACTGACCATCAAGTTCAGCTTCCACAAGTGCCTTGTAGATAGTGTGATACATCATTTTCATGGTTTTATACTACAGATATGATGAAAAGATTTCAGTATAAAGGATGCGAGATTGTTATTCAAGTCAGATGTATTTACCTGCCAGTATAGAATGCTCTGCATAAACATATCAGTTGGATCACCTTCTGGCCACATTGGAAGGACGATATAAGCAGCAAACTTCTCCCTAGCTCTAATCTTACTAGCAATCTTAAGCGCGATTTCCATAGGGATTAGATTATTAGCACCTGCATGCATTTCAAGAAACTCCTTGTAATATATTATTGCATGCATTGATTAAATTGCCTTTAAAAGATTAGAAATTTCTTACCGAGGTCCTTATGTGAATCCCAGTTGAATGATGATCCCAAAAAATATTGGTTTTCAATGTAAATGAAATGCTGAGCAGATCTTATGGCCTTAACATAAGCCGCGTGTATGCTCATGTCTATGTGTATATTCTTCCCAAATCAAAGATTCTGGTCACATTATTTAGTGTAGCAACATTAGTTGTTTGTGATTGACAAGGTGAAGATGGAAGTGACTCAGAGTTGTGCTTACTCTTCCGGTATCCTCCTTTGGGTCCTTTCGAAATCCATTTACTGAGGTTGAATCAATTGAACGGAAAACCTAAAGAAATGAGATTATAATTCAGTGCATCACATTTCTGAGTAATCCTTTTGTCACCACCAAATATATATGACTATAATGCATACATTTCTGAATTTACCTGAACATGCCAAGACTCTTGATCACTATCATTAGTACAAGAAGCTTCTGATAGTCCCATGATTTCAGGTATCATGACAATCTTAAGCAAAGCATCATCAGAAGAAGACCCATGTTTCCAAATTTTGTGTTTTTTCTGTAAAGCTTTTTCCCAGCGTTGTTCAAAATTAGCAAGCAGGTCATATGCAGCTGGACCATCAATTTTGCTGTGCAGATCATGCCACGGTTGTCTTGGTCCATCTTCAGCATCAGGCTAATATGAAAAACTTAATTAAGATTCTTTTAAGGATAAATCTATCAAATAGACATTTCGAAGTTTTTATCACAAAGACAGATCTTATAAAAAATATGACCAAAATATATTTTTTTTTAATTTCGAAAATTTTAATATTTTAAAAAAAAATTTAATTTTAAACTTCCCCTCCCCCCCCCCTCCCAAAAAATTTCACCCCATAACTCTAAACCCTAAATTTAGATTAGTTAACCCAAGAATATAAATGTATATTTACACTTTTTAATAAAATTTGTTTTGGTCATTTTGCTTCTTGAATACTATTTTGGAAACAATTTTTTTTAGGTCTATCTTAAAGTATTCTTCTTAGTTTTTATACAGATGAAGAACAGTAGTATCAAAACTCCAAAAAATGGTTACCACAAAATTTGGGTTATGGAAGTCATCTTCATGGAGTGTCTTCAATGTCGTAAAGAGAGGATGGCTAGGAGTATCAAAACGTCCGTTGCACACGTCTAACCCTCCAACAAACCTTACGATCTTTCTTCGGCCCTGACCTGCATCAGCATCTTAGAAGACGATCTGTGTATCGAAAATATGTGACGTTTCTCTGAAGCCTTTAGCCAACGTTGTTCAAAACTAGCAAGCACGTCATATGCAGCTGGACCATCAATCTTGCTGTGCAGATCATGCCACGGTTCTCTTGGTCCATCATCATCAGTAATCTAATACCAAAAAAGATTATTACACTGATCAAAACTAGTACTCCCTCTGTTTCACAAAGAATATCACTTAACATTTTTTTTTCTTGTTACACAAAAAAAGTTATTTTAGAATTTCAATGCAATATATACTTACTTTCATTTTAATATTAATTGCAAAATGCATTGATTTTATAAATAAATTTATTTATCTCAAACACTATTAGTTAAATAGATGTAATTAATAAAAATATAAATATATTTTAATTAATTTCTTAATATCTGTGAAAATGTCTAAGTGAAACTCTTTTGAGATGAGGGAGTTGTAAATAAAAGTGAAACCAAACAAGAATTGTCTTGAATGGCTAACCACAAAACTTTGGTTATAGAGGTCATCTATATGGAGAGTCTTTAATGTCCTAAAGAGAGGATGCTTAGGAGTATCAAAACGTCCTTTGCACACATCCATCCCTCCAACAAACGCTACGATCTTTCTTCGGCCCTGAGCTGCCTCAGCATCTACAATCACAGTTTTTTGATGATGTGTGTAGTAAGCTCCAACTTCCTGATCATCATTCACAATGAAGTTCATCAGACAAGAGTTTAATAAGAATTGATGTAGTAATTATTGAGCATCTTACACTTTTTTTTACTAAGCTGTGGTGACCTTCCGCATCCGATCTAGGACAAATAATCACTTGCACCGACGAGTTCTTGAAATAATAACAAGTCTCCTCATCGCTTGTATTCATAACTCCTTGCTGCGCGCATACAACAACTTTAAAAACAACAAAAAAGATTGTTGCTCTAAATAATACTCCATATGTTTCATAAAGATCGACTTTTAGTATTTTCACACATATTAAGAAAACTCATTAAATTACTATAATAAATGTATATTTTTGTAATTTTTACAATAAATTTTAACCAATACTGTATTAATTAATTCAATTATTTTTTTTTTGAAATTTACAATATTTTTATAAAAAACACAAAAGGTCTATCTTTGTGAAACCATTTTTTTAAGTATATTTTAATGTAACGAAATTTAAACAACCCTTTTGGCTCTATCATTATAGTTTAGGCACTCACTGTTCTGTACTTTGGAAAGCTCCTTGAAGTTGGATCATCCCAGACCAATAGCAACACTCTAACACCTTCTTTAGATCTTTCTTTGAGCAAAGCACCTAATGTAACATCGGTTTGATCATTATTGCGACGAACCAGCCTAACCGGATGGTAAACTGACCAACCTGTGATATAAATCAACCTCCTCGCCTGTCTAATCGCATCAGCCATATCTTCCCAGCACTTTCCATGTACATACTGCATCCCACCATCGAGATCTACACTCGGAAGTGTCCCGTCTTCAACATGAGCATCTTGATACAAAGTAACTCTACCGCCTTTCCTCAAAGGGAAGTATGTGCCGGGAACTCCTTCGCACTCATTACCAACACCCATTTGGTAAATTTTCATCATATCCACTGGAGTGTATTGAATAGCCAAACTCAACACAGCACTGTTTTTACAAGGCTTCCCACTACTGTTTAGTATAGGAAACAACCCTTCGATTTTATTCCCTGAACACAACTCCTTGGTTGGGATTCCGACTTCTCCTATGAACTTGGCTCCAAAAAGGTCACTGTCTTTCAACACAAACTTTCAAGGTCTCTTAGAAACAAAGAAATTAATAAGAACAACTTTTCTTATTAGCTTTAGAAACTACTCAAAACTAAAGCTCTCAATGCTTCTCTTAGATCTTATGGAACATCTCTCCAATAGATCTATATTTATAGTGAAGGACAATTCCCTTTAACATGTGGGATAAGGAAAACACAAACTTATCTAAATAGAAAACTTCTTTTTCCTATTTTTCTAGATTTCCTTTTGTGTTTATCTTAACATATTGAACACTTATCAATATGTTAATTTTCCACAAGCTTGGAATTATCCAACAATCACCCCCTTAATTCCAACTTGAATTAGGGAGTTCAGTTTCTTGAACTCCAATTAAACTCCTCATTTGCATGAACTTAATATTTGTTGATGACTTGATAAGAATGTCGGCCTTCTGCTCAACACTCGGCGTTTGCTTGTATTGACTTAGAACACCAACTGTGTAACACACATTTAGTCTTGTGTGAAGTCGATACCTCAAACATCTTATGCTTCTTCTGCATTTTGTAGCCTTTATCTCTGGTTCATCGTGAGTCGTGTTACACACTTCCATCTTTGTGTCACACAACAGGTTACACGCTTCCATCTTTGTGTCATACAACATGAAGTCTCCTCCTTCATTCTTACGGTACACTGATGGCTCCTTCGTGCACTTCCCAACGCTCATCACCTTTAGGACATGATCGAGTATTGTGTTCCATATTGTAGGCGCTTGGTGTAACCCATGCAACGCCTTGTGTAACACACAACCTCGATCATCTTCTTCTTTCCTTACAAGCTCCCCCGTCTTGTTTCTTCTGGTAGACTCCAACTTGGCTACCATCGCTTCAACCCATAAGTGGTTCGACATCTTCGACCCAGCTAAGGTAAACTCTCCTCCTCCATCGGTGCAACCTAAATTGAACTTACCTGAGGCATACTCTCCTCCTCTATCGGTGTGAAATCTTTTGAACCGATAGAATGCCTCATGATTATTTGCTGGCGTTGGTGGTGTGATTCGTCCACACAAATCTCCTAGCAATAATTTCAAACGAACCCTGGCCTTAGTCCGAAATAAGTGTTTGATTTGCTTCCATGCGAGATTTGTGTTACACACGTTTCCTCCGTGTGTTACACTCGAGAATGAGTCTCCTATTTGCTTCCATGCGAGCTTTGTGTTACACACGCCTCCTCCGTGTGTTACACATGAGAATGAATGTCTGATTTCCTTCCCTTCGGGACTTGTGTCACACACGCTTTCTTCGTTTGTTACACTCGACATTCTTTTGACTACCATCTGAAGTCTCGCCTTGTGATCGTCTGAAGGGTTTGCATTTTGACCAGTATCTTCTTTTTCTTCCTCATCTTGATTTATAGCTTCATGATCATCACCTTGACCATTACCTTCTTCTCTATCATCCTTATGTGGAAGCTTAAGCATACTTGGCTCACAATCTGCTTGGTTTGTTGTATCTCTATTCACCATTACCTCTCCTGCGACTGGATCACAAAGTCTATAAGCTTCAGAACCCAGCTTGGTTCCAAGATTGATCACTCTCTTTGATCTCTCATCTAACTTCTTCAGATGAGTCACACATATATTCTCATGTGCTACACAACCGAATATCCTTAAGTGCTTGATATTAAGTTTCTTGGTCGTGAGACCCTCGTATGGAACTTGATCCTCTTCATGGATCAACTTTAACGTCTTCGTCGCATGAAACATGATCTTAGTTGGGAATGAATGTCTTGTTTGCTCCACTGCTAAACATGTGTTACACACGCTTTCTTCGTGTGTTACACTTGTCATTCCTACAACCATCTCTTCCTTTACCATGTTGTATTCTTCTATGCTTTCTCCTAACGAGGTTGCCTTGGATGCTAGACCTGATATCTTCTCCGCAAAATCATCTACGGTATCGCTATCATGCATCTTCAACCTGTTGAAATCCGTCATTGACGTCTCGAAACTCGCCTTCCTTACACGATCATCTCCATGGTTTCGCGACTTGATGGCATTCCAGATCTCTTTCGATGAGGTTTGTTCTCCCACCTGGAGAATCAAACTGTCGGGCATAGATTGATACAAAAGAGCTATTGCAACATCGTTCTTCTTTTGATCATCCGAACCAGGTTCTATCGTGTCCCACACATCATGAACAATGAGTAACACCTTCATCCTCATCGACCAAACTGTGTAGTTTGTCGACGTCAACATCAGACATTGGATGGATGTAGATCCAAAGTCCGTTGAGTGTGGTGTAGCCCTAGTCACGTCCGCCATCTTGCGTTCGTGATCTCTTAGCAGTCACCAGGATCGAAGCTTCAACTTAAGCTTAGATCGAGTCTCCAACCTGAGGCTCTGATACCAATTCAAGGTCTCTTAGAAACAAAGAAATTAATAAGAACAACTTTTCTTATTAGCTTTAGAAACTACTCAAAACTAAAGCTCTCAATGCTTCTCTTAGATCTTATGGAACATCTCTCCAATAGATCTATATTTATAGTGAAGGACAATTCCCTTTAACATGTGGGATAAGGAAAACACAAACTTATCTAAATAGAAAACTTCTTTTTCCTATTTTTCTAGATTTCCTTTTGTGTTTATCTTAACATATTGAACACTTATCAATATGTTAATTTTCCACAAGCTTGGAATTATCCAACAAACTTAACCACCTCCGCATGATGAGCCACCGGTACGTAGAAATGCTGCATCCACACAGGATTCTCATTGTTGTTGATGACAAAAGTTGTGCCAATCTCTGCACCTGCGATAGAGACAGTCACGAAGGGATCACTTGTATTGTTCCTCGTATACATCCGGAACCGGTCCATGTTAGGGAGATTTTTAGCCTCCTTGACACAAATGTCTAAGTTACCATGTAACAATTCCCCCCCTCAAACTCAAAGAAGCGTTACTTGACCCTTCCATTGACATTAGTCTCCGCGGTTAAAAAAATAGGAAAAAAATTTACTAAGTGAGGAAACTTTCAGTAGTTTGATCAAATCTTGAGCACAGCCCACAACATAAAAGAAAACTTTAGTGAGACCCTTTGAGATACATATTCAAACCCAAACTATGAACTATGTATAGAGGAAGGGGACGTTGACATGAGCACAACTATTGATATTTTAACAAAAGAATTGTGCCCAAGGAATTTGATCATTTCATTTTCAAGTTGGGCTTAACTAACTTATATGCTCCAACTCGAGGAAGGTGTATTGGAATATGTACTATATGTTATACTTTCTAAGTAGATAAATATGAAATATGAATATGCACTTGTCCTACTAGGTTTACCAAATAAAAATAACAAACCTTTGTGGAATACAACTTAACATTCTTTGATACACAACTTGTCAACAACCCACAACACACAAGAAAAGTTCAATGTTTGTTTTGTCTACCTTCGTTGATATGTTCCGACTTTAGTCCCTAGTGTCAATATAGTGAAGGATAATTATTAGTCGTGCATCCAACACATAATATGATTGACCTTATACAAATTGACTTTGTAAACAAGTAAAAAATTCATAGGAGACCTCAGAGTTCGAAGCAAAATTTAGGGTTGGGAATGAGCGATCGAAAGTATGACCTTCACTATCACAATCAAATATGCTCTTTGGAGCTACGTACCATGATTTTGTCCATTATTGAAGAACCCAAAGAGGTCTTCGGATCAATTTGTGCAAAGTGAACTTGATTCAGGTTGCTATATACAAATAACACATTCATGTTACTCTACAAAATTCATTTTGAAAAGCTTTGTCAAACTGTTAACAAAAAGAGACTCCAGCAACAACGAAGATATTGAAAGTCCAAACACTACTAAAACAAAAAGAGCTCCCTTTTTTGGACGTCTATTATAATGATGCACGGGGACGGGAACGGGGACGGGAACGGGGACGGGAACGGG